>DWDU01000209.1:0-21535 GCA_018245575.1 Jemadia suekentonmiller | reverse complement strand
GTTACAATTTAAAATTGATCGTTCCCGAATGACATATATTGTCCAAACCCAGCCGAGATATCGTCCTGATTTGGTAATACAGATCAAAGCGAATCGAAATTGTCAAAATTAATTAGACACTCAAACAATTACTCTCTAAATGCGATAGCAATCGTTAATTTTAGACTAAATGTACTACATATTGTTATATCATTGAAAGGAACAGAACGTGG
Source organism: Jemadia suekentonmiller (assembly GCA_018245575.1). NCBI lineage: Eukaryota > Metazoa > Arthropoda > Insecta > Lepidoptera > Hesperiidae > Jemadia > Jemadia suekentonmiller. The sequence goes on along the minus strand of DWDU01000209.1, from coordinate 21,323 downwards.
CACAATACTTTTCTTTGTCACTACATAGCTTTTTGACCACATTTAAAAATCATATTTCATAAATACGACGTTCTTATATGGCGTTGGTTAGAAGACCGAAAAGTTTAAAAAAATACTTCAGCCGATGTAAACGGTCATAATGTTACATGCATAAATAAATATTTAAACTCAAAGCGGACAGATGGAAATATGGCCGTGGTAATCTTCCGATTCTATCGTTCTGTGAAATAGGCGTAACGATACTTACTTACATATATGCCATTTAAAGGCATACGGACAAGCGTAGGGTGTTAGTATCCTCATTACATTTGGACAGCAATGAAAATGATGCTATGTATATTGCAACTGAAAGGCAATAACAGTGGCAGTGATATATTTCAATATTCGATCAAATAACCATTAATTCTGATTGTGTAAGATTTAATCAATTTTATATTTCCAACAGTGGCTTGGGGTCTGGATATGTGCCTATTGTATAGCTATTAACTCATTCCATAATGGTGTACTTTCTGGAGAAACTATAATTATCTGCCTACTTCTTCGATACAACACAACTGATACAATTAAAACAAAGACGTGATACAATTAAAACGAAGTCACGTTCGCTATTCCTGATATATTGGTAAAATTTCGGTTTGTAAACAAAAATAAAAGCACTTGCGAGTCAATATAGCTAAGTGTTTTTAAATTGACCATTTATAGCTTCTGTTACGACGATATATCAAGGTGTGTGTCGCACATAATTTGTGTGAAGCAGTAGCATATACCCGAAAAAATTTCCTCGAAATCATTTAATATTCCATAATTTTAAGCTCTACTGAATCTCACGGAAACTTATTTGAAACCGAACGCCAATTAAACTTTTACAATACATGCAGAACAAAATGTGGAGTATTGATTACCGGTGGACACGAAAGGCTTTTCCTCGAATGGGAACGTACAAATTAAAATCGACTAATAGCAGAGTGGCGCAGCTATAAATAATATATCAGACGTAAATTGAATTAGAATATCCTTCGGCCAATCCAAGTTACTGGTGAAATCCACAGAGCAAATTACATTTCAATTTTCTGATCATATTAGTAAGAAGTGAGTTGGTATTATCTTTATTGTTCTGTCTGTCATGCACTTCCCACCAATGAAAAAGCTGCTCGTCTGCTACTGATCTTTCAGCGAAAACAGCGCTTTAACGTCTCATAACTTATTATGAGTATGAAAATACAGGCAGGTCCCTTGCGGGGTAGGCAGAGAAAACCGCGTATTGAATAACTGTCCTTGCAGACCGGACGTGTTTCTTCTATGTCCATCATTCTTTTCATACACTCACGCTTCTTCCGAAAACTTCTAATTCACCCAGCAGAAAATCTTACCACGTCGGTCCAAAATTTTCTACCAAAATGTGTGTACAGATATACATATACGAGTACACTAACTGTATACACTGCGTAGCTATGTCTATTTTGACAGTATCTACTATTTCAATTCGTTCTTGGAAATAGAAGCGTTCGTTAGACAATACCGCTAAGCGTTCTTAGATTGACACGAGGCTTTCGTGCGGGCGTCTATGTCTAATGCGCTGGCTTAGTTAAAATTTAAAGTGAACTTATAATGGCAGGAATAAAGGCAATGTTTAATAAATAATAAATACGGCTGGCTCCATTAAGCTGCAGTATAATTCAAATTCAACTTCAAATGTAAATTATTCAAAATTGGTACATGAGAACAATTCTTGTTCGTCAAAATGATACTAACATATCAACATATTCATATTGATCTTATAAGGTAATATGATTAACATATGCATATTGATCTTATTAACGTGATTAACATTTCATATTGATCTTACGAAGACGCAGAAGAAAACTCTCTACCTACCCAAAATGGGAAATTGACTGATGATATAGTAATGATAATAAACCTAGTTAATATATTTTGGAATTACTAAAAATGTGAAAAATTTTACTAAACTATTTCATATTGATTTACAAAAAAGTTATACAAAATTATTGTCTGACAATACAAGCTACAAAAGGACATATCGTAAATAAAAATGTAATTTAAGTCGTAGTATATAAGTAATAATATAACTATAGCAATGATATTTAAAAAAAAACGTCCTGAGCCTCGTACGGTAGTGTAATCAACAACAAAACTATTAAGAAACTGTCTATTTATTTTTCCTTATACATAATTTAGTGCTTTTGCAATGAGATAACAGGGGAAGATTTTAATGTATACTAGATCCCGTCATAGAGGTGAAGAAATGATTCATTTATAACATATACAAACATATTTCACGCCAGGTCCCTTGCAGGGTAGCACAGAGCACAGAGTGCTAAATATCTCTATACTTGCACATCTGTCTATATATATGTATATCCTTTTGTACGTATATAAGAGAATATATTTATTTTTTATATGTATATATCCAATGTATGGGGTGCATGAAATAGTCATCCCGAGCGGCGACAGTGTACGAACACATACTGCTCGCCGTACCCTGGACATTGCTACTAATCCTTTCACCACGATTGCTGATCAGCTATCGACTTGACGAAACAGAAGATCCAACGTATAGGTACATCCATTTATGCGTATATGTCTGAAGTATATATCCTTCTACACGTATATATCCAACGTATATTTCCTTTGTGCAAGTCACATTGGTAGCGGACCGAAAGGATTACATTTATAATGGAAGTACTTATAGTCAGACAATTTTTTTTAATAACCATGGGCTCCCGTTTCACTACAATTCCACGTGACTTAAAGCGATATGTAGCCCGCTTGCTTAGAACGTTGCTCGTAATTCAACGTTGTTCGAATCACGAAAAATAGACATCGACAGGGAGTTGCCCTCTGTGGCAGTCCACCGCAGATCGCAGTTTACCGCAACATTTCGTCCTGCTCAATAACCAGTCTACTGGGTATTCTAATAATTTCTCAGGGTTGCTTTCTTTCACTAATACGAGTTCTTTCATCGTATATATGCAGATAGCAAAATGATATATTCTCTCATACTGTTTCGTTTACACCAAGCGATATACTCAACATCAGATATTGCATAATTATGTCTGTGGTATTTCAACTGTAACACCGTGGATTTTAACGTTCAGAACCGGCGAGAATGTATAAAGGAAGTAAACAATATGGTAGGAGCGAATCAAGTCTGTAAGGATATTTACGAGTAGCGTTCTTAGGAGTGACAGACCTGCCTCTAGGGCATAATAAAAATAAAGGTAAACAGTATAGGTGCGTTCAATATCAAATTTCAAAACGCTTTTGAAAATTACATAGAGAAGCAATTTTAAAATTTCTGGCTCTCTCTTAGATTAGTAGAATTAATTGGTGTTAAGGATAAAGTCGAGTAATGTGTTAGGCGTTAAAATGTAAAAGAGCATATACACGAGTTAGTACGTTAGTAGCGATGAAAAACGTTGAGTTAGTTTACATTGGCGGTGTTTTATCGCCGTAAACTCTATTGAAATGCATATCAGGTACCTTGTTTATACGTGTATCTAAAATCCGATTCAACTTCATGTCGGGAAATTTCGTTACTGTCGCATACTCTGGAACGCTTACCGGCGGCCGCGTCGCTCCGTGGCGCTGGGAATGCGGGGAAGGTGACACTTTACCAAAAAATAAAGTAATAAATCATAAAAAAATAAGAACCATAACAAAAAAACAGAAGTGGGAGAACAAAACAGAATTCAAACGGACTACACTTTAAGGTATGCCTAGGCATAGCAGGAATCATGATTCTCATTGTTTACAAACATTTTAGTAAAGTTGTTAATACGGTGTAGCGTGATAACAATGATTACATAGTTTTAGCGCTTATAGTTTTAATGTACTCGATACATTTCACATGTGATCTTAAATCAGAGGCGCTCTATGTTTTTATGTTCGTGTAGCTACCACACGCAATTACAAGCTCGACGCATTTAAGGCTATGTGAGATCGAGTATTGTTAGACTGTACTTAAAATTTAGCGACTTATGATACAGACTGTTTGAAGAATCATAATTTAAGGAACGAGTCCGAGGCTAACGAATATTTGTGAGTTATTGACGCCCAATACAACGATGCGATGATTAGCTTTAAATCAAATATTAGATATGTGTCAATACTTCTGTATTCTTCGCCCCAAACTCATTATAAGTCGTGGTCAAATTCACTGCGTATTTTCTTCCGTTGTTTTCCCTGGAAATCCAAACTTCTCAAATGTCTGTCATATATGATACGCGACTACTCGACTGAATATACGAACATCACCAAGGCAGTGAAATGAGCCACTTGGGCGTTTACTTCGAACAAAGGTTATCGAACAAAAGAATCGACTTAATTTTTCGACCCAATGATGCGTAATAAATCAAAGTATAGGGCGTATCAAACCAAATATTATTGTTATTCTTTTTCACTTTACTTTACTAGTAGTTTAGTATTATGGTTGTTAAACGACTTCATTGTTTCACATATTCGCCCGTGTAATCATTTTCAGGTAACATTTTGGATATATATGTTTAAGCTCCTTCACATCCACGACATTGCATTGCAACCGGTCTTTACACTAACCGTATAAATAATTATAAAAAATAAGCATTATGAGGAAAATTAGATTCTGTAGTATTAAAAAAATAGTGGTATTGAATTATTTCAAGCGCTAATAAAATAATACTCTATTTGTCGTCACAACTTTCCTTTATTTAAGATTCAAACTATTACATATACTTTCCACTTGAACGTCTTCTAATGCTACATTACTAAGTCTACATCTCTACTAGTCGTGACGACTTTGCCACCTCTTCAGGTCCTATTTAAAATAGCTTGGAGTCTCATCTGTTGAAAAGAGAAAGAACAATTATGAAAACATTGTTTTTCAAACAATTTTAATAGAAAACAGTGCAGCTACGTCATAAATCAGTACGAAATGAAAAGTGACTGAAAATTTTCGTTACAAAATACTAAGTGCTCGTATTGACTATAAGATTGTGAAGTAAACCAATAGAGAAAAGATGACAACCTTTTTAACTAAGTCAATTGTCGGTAAAGATCCTTTTTTTATATCGGGAAGGGGGATAGTGGGGGGACATTAGAAAGGTTCCCGATATAAATATTGACCTACCTACTCGATTTTTAATATTATGAAGTTTCATATTTCTAAAAATCGAGTAAGTTCCGTGGTGCTTTGTAAGTTTTTGTGCTACTGGTGCATTTATGGATGTCGTCCAAGTGCCGATGTTCGTTATCGTCCCCACAATGGTCCAACAATTGTTAGAAATATTCGAATTATAGTTTTTATTGTATTCCATGGCAGCAATAACTATATTGCAGATCGCCTGATATAAAGGTAATGTATATCGATGAATTGACAATATCCTTCTTAGCATCCGCCGCAGATGGATGACTCTCTGTAATTTCTAAGTTATGTCCGACGCCTCAATATATTCACGTATAACAACATCCGAATCAGAATCTGTTCCATTGATGCTGTTCATAAAGATAAATTCTTCACAGGGGTTCTAACGCCTACAGCTATATAACTAACCCTTTAATTGAGGGTATCAGCGAATCTCAAATTTTTATAAATGTGCTATAAGAGAAACTTATGAGTGTTACAATAATTTATTATTAACATCTTATAAAACGTCATTTTATTTTTAAATATCTAGCTGTTATGGAACAAACAAAACTATTATTTTGTCTTTTATAAAACTGCAGTTAAAGTATTTGTACATATATCTATATTAGAAGATATATAGACAGTATATGAGTATCATAATATGTGTAGCACCGGGTTGTAGACTCATTAAGGTACATTGAAATAGTTACCTGGAATAAAATTATCTATAACAGATTTCCTCATGAAAGACAAAGTAAAGGCTGTGCTGTAATAGTTTCACAACTAAAATGATTAAAACATTTTTAATAACGCGACACAATACGTACTGGGTTTTTAAAGGTGATTCATTCGTGTACGTAAGATAAGATCACTCACCTCCAGTTCTTGAGTATCCTGGCGGTGAGGGTTCATGTAAAGATGTGGATTCCCGGAGCCCAGGGTGTGGCGCCGCGGATCGTCGCGGCGAGTAGCACGGCTGCGCGACAGGCCCGGGGCGCGAGCTGCCTCCCCGTCCGAATATACACCTATAAATAAATATTAATATTAGTATAACATTACTCTTTTCCACCTTTACGCCTACCGAACGTTTACGCTTCGTAACTACACAAAAAATTTCAATACGTCTCAATACAAAGTAGTTTTTAAAATTCTCGAATAACTAAATGAATATTGCCCAAACGACTGTAAAATTACAAATTAATTAATTTGCAGTAATAGTACATTAGCAATCTTAATTGCATTTGTATTATATCTTTTATCGCCTGGTATATATTGTATTTACTATGGAAATTTATGTTACATAAAAGTTTACGTTTCGTATTGATAATACGTTTACCCTTCTAACAAATAATACAAGTGCTACGAGACTATACTCGTATATTGCGAACATAATAGACAATGTAGCTTACAGCAGAAACTTACGTGCAATTTATTCAGTACCTACTTTAAATTAAATGAAACAAAAGACATTCCCATTTTAATGCAAAATGAATGTACACTTTCGTAACAGCGATAGAAGCGACACGGTGGACATATGTTAAAAATCAGTATACTTCACGTACATAAAGCACTGAACAATAAACAAAGGGAGCGCTACTAATTACATGGCACATTGCAGCTATGTACTGCTCCTAAACACTTTTTTGACAATAATTGTTACCAACTAGCGAAATTGACTATAATCCGAACTATAATATATGGTTACCAAACTGTACTGTGTCGCGTATATAATCGATTTTTCTTTATGGACACAAACCTTTAATTATTGAAAATTGCATTGTACACATCCTATAATTGCATTTGCATGTGCCGGTACCGGATAATTAATACGTACGTATTCACATAGGCGCGTAGCTTTCAGGCTCCACAATTTTATTACATAATAACATGTAATCGAAATCGCTTTTATTCGATGTATATTTACACTGTGGTATAAATGCACGGTTCGTAGTAAACGCGATTAGATACGTTTGGAAATATAAACTGGAAGCGCTTGTAGCTCTGACGCCGTTGTATATTATAAAGGGTCTGTAGAGACGTCGGCACCGATGGGCACTATGAAGGGAACGGGCCACTGCCGTGAATGTTTTTGTAATAACACTGAAATACGTTTCAGAACAACACTATTTAGATACACTACTTAGATAAGAAATGAACCCAGTAAAAAATGGCCGATTACCGGTGAACGTTGGGTGTCTACTACATTACTCTACCCGCCTCATCGAGGATTACAGGAGTGGTGTTACTTAAATGGATCCTTCTGAAATCGACTGATATCACCACAAACGAACCTGTATCTACATTTGTGTAAATTAATGTGCATCAATATTTAACGTTTTAATAAAAACATTCAATTACCACGGCACGTTAACAACAAAAAAAAATCGACGTTCCCACTGCTGTCAACATTTGTATGTAATATTTTAGACACTGAACACATTACATTAAATATTACACAGTTATACATACATTATTACGCGTACACGAATAATATGAGAAAAGACATCAGCACGCAAATATAACAACGAAAATAAATGCTCTAGCTACGAAAACAAAAATTGTACCGTACTATCAACAGGTCGCTATGCGCCTCTATATGCAGGTGCGGCGGCAATGGAACAATTCGCTGGGGCTAGAATTTTTTAACCTGCGTAGACCCCGCGGTTGTTGCACCACTGGTAGTTATAAGTTGCTAACTACATTAATATATGGGTTAGTACCAGATTCTCTGAACCTAGAGTCTGATGGGCGATGCGGGGTACGGTCACGTAATTTCAGGTTCGGATAAGTACAGAACTACTACGGAATACATTACGCGATGGTAGCTGAAGTTCGATCTCCTCATATTGGTCTTCAGATCCTTCGTTACAGGGACTCCAGCATGAGCCGCAACATACTCTATTCACAACGAACTTTGAAACAAAAGAAAAATCATTATGTTAGATATTGGATTTTTTTCATTAATATCATTAAATAACATCTACTGGAAAAAGAAAGTAAATAAAAATTCTACGCTCAATTAAGGAAAGTGTTTAAAAGTTACTGTGAAATACTAGTAAACGTTTTTTCTGTTTATATTTGATTAGAAAACAATATTGAGAAAGAAAAAAAAATATAAAGGAGATACGCACAGTAGAGAAACCCGATCCCATGGTCGACGCTGCTATACGACGGTTTTGTTGAGGTGCCGCGAGTAAACTGCTGGGCGGCCCTTGCAATCGCCGTTGAAAACTCTGCCGCTCAACAAACTTTCTTCAAATAATAACTTTATATAACACACATGAACCACAACATACGGACTGCCGTTGGCGCGAAAGAGACGCCTAATAAAATTGTCCTTCCCCCAAATGATAATTCGTGAAATACATCACAGACCTATCGAATTACAACAAATTTGTCTACCTAAGATCAGTACCCATTAAACATACATTAAAATATAATATTTATCCAGATAAAGTACTTAATTATCGTTAAAAAGATGAAGATATGGACAATGTTCCGTATTCAGAATCGATTGATGTTCAAACAAATTTATTTGTTGCGTACATTACTTTAAGGTCTCGTTTGTAATAGAAATGCATACAACATGTTACATTTCAGAAATCGACAGCACAAAGCTGTACGCGTAGACATTGCACTGTTGCACACAAGCGTAGATACTAAATCCGAAACTGGCCGACTCCTAGATAAATGTATTGGAAAAACGACAAAAATTATTCATAACATTATTTACATATTCATTTTACATTACAATGTTACAAAATACTTGTAATTTGTCACGGTTACGATATATAACTTTTAACAAACTTGGTTGGTAGTAGAAGTAGAGAAAGAGACAAAGCTATAGAAACGGGATCGCAAATAAAATAGACTGTATTGAGCGGTGATAAAGTTTATAATTTTACTGTAACATACAGCTTTGACGGTCGAACGCGCCTGCGTAGTCGTTGTCCGCGTTTAAAGGCGGTTCTCATATTCTGAATACTTACTATACTATAGCAACCGCTACGGGTGTATGATATTAAATTTATGTTTTTTAAATATGCTTCTACTTTACATATTTTTATTAAAACCATCTCTTTCTACAATTATACTACATAAAGATAACTGTAACGAACCACTGATGACAAAATCTTAGTGTTTTCTTTATAAATAATGACCAGTTAGTTACATACAATAGTATAACTCCAAAAACAGGCACATGTGTAAATACAAGATATCAGATAACCTGCGTTCGTACGTTTATTCGTTACAAGTATTAATCCTATAGATGAAATGGGTATTTATACAATTTTATGTTTTTTATGTTATACATCTTATATTTTCATGTATATCTTTTGTAAAGGGGAGGCTTACGTCCAGAAGTGGACTGAGATAAGCTGATGACGATTGTAATATAAAATTCATGACATATCTAAGTTAACTTTGTTTTAATTCAAAAACTTGTTTTTGTAATAATCTATGTAAGATGGTAGATATATTATACCATAGCTTATTTTAACTCGTAAGACTTAATAAAGTAATTGTGCCGCCTGGGGAACGCATACATACATATATACGAGTATGTAGGAAAAGTTATCACGTAATTATCAGTTAAAATTTGGTTGATAAGAATTTTTTGTTGATGTTATTCTAATAATGTTGTTTAAATATTATAGAGCTAATGAAGTTAGAATATCGTTAGTCGGTTAAAACATAACTGCTCAAGGATTACTTTAGGATAAATTTCCGCTTGTTTGTACAAATAAATGCTTTCATGTAATAAGAACAAAAACAAGTCCTTCTAAATACACTACGAGAATAGTTAAGAATTATAGTTTACTGCATTTGTCTATTATCAAACGGAAGAATAGAAGATACATTGTCTCTACATTACAAAACTTCTATCCAATTCAATCCAATCCAATAGCCAGCCCACTGCCTTCAAGATTAAATTTCATTTGCTGGTTGTTGACGTGTAGTTGATGACTTCAGAGCTTTAGCAGAAACAAAGGGATGTCATGAACAGAGAGATGGGGAGATGCGTAGACAGGCAATATGGGTTGTTCGTAACGAGCGATTGGGAATACATCTATGTATATACGCACAGCCACTAAGATAGTCATATTAAGACAAGTCAGACAGACAGCAAATTGTGTGCTCTTAAGAATTTTTAAGCCATTACAGAAGAAAATCGGTAGTATTTGTTGCGCACTATTGTGGTTTACCTCGTGATTTGGGATCATTGCACAGATGTTGAGTGCGTAGGCCAGAAGCGGTACATGTACCTATCAGTGAGTTCCAAATCATGAGGTGGGACCACAACATTGAGTGAAAAATAGTGGCCGCGACTAGAGCATATAGCAATGCAAGAGCCCAGGTATGGAAGTGGACGCAAATTATAAGACACGGCCGTTTATAGACATCAACGAGTAATTATTATTACTAATATCTCGACTCGCAAATTAGACAGAGAGCACTGAGTGGATTTAAAGACTAAACAAGATAAATAAAGGTTACATATAAATTGCAGAAGCGAAATAATCAAGATTTACCTGAGGTAAATTACGAATTGCTGAAAATCCTGTCATAAATAACATATTTCTTTAAGTACAATTTGTTATCAGTTTTGAGGTAAAATGTATTTATAATAAATTGCTTTAAATTTGCTTTAAATTTGTCATAACATCGTGTGGGGATAAACATAACTAGCGACCCACACCTGCTACGCACGGGCGCAATGCTGATACTAAATACACTACAGAATGTCTTTACATACAACGTTCACAGTTTTTTGTCATTAGACAATATAAATATGTTTTCTTTAGAGGTTACTATTGAAAGAACGACAACATATACATATTGGGCCATGTGAAAAACACTCAACGCTCAATCTAAGTTTGCAACGTTGAAACCGCCGGCCGGCCGCCGCCGCCGGGACCGCCGCTACCGCTTTATCGCTGCATTTTAAATCTCTAATATCTTCGAAAATATTCATTTGAATTATATGATGTAAAGGGCCATATTGATCTATATTAAATGTACAATGTACTTAATGTACTTAATTGCATAAGGATTAATGCTGTATTGCTTAAAACCGTTTCGTAAAGAAGCCATTATTTTTCGTATAAAGCAAAGGATAAAAAATGTTTATTGTGGGTTATTCTTAAGAGATAGACATATAGGTACCATCGCGGATTTTTGGTAGACCTTTTGAAAGTGGACAATACTGTAGTACATTTGTTGATTTATCTCGTAACGTTCAGCCAGCGTTTACAATGTAAGCGCAAAAAAATGTGTTTATTTACGACATCACATTAGAAACTAGCAAAATTATCAGTGTTTCTTTACTATATTATGCATGTATTATAGATATACCTAAACCTTCCTCTTAAATCACTCTATCTAATAAAAAAAACTGCATTAACATCCTTTGCGTGGTTTAAAGATCTAAGAATACATAGGGACAGACAGACAGCGGGAAGTGATTTTGTTTTATACTATGTACATTAAAAAACACCTTTTGATTTTTAAACTTAATGTTAGTACGTAGTTTATCTTTACATAAATTTACATTAAAGGATGTTTTTTATAACGAAAATTTTCACATCTTTTAATCTACGCAAAAGTTGCAAGTAAAGTAAGCTGTGAAAATATTAAAATAGCATAAGTTTGAGTTGCAAATAGGTTTTACATTTTGTGCCAATGTGCCAATGTTCGCAATGAATTTTAAAAGAGATTGCTTAAGTAGCTTACAAGCTAAATTGACATAACAGTAACCTTCGAGGCAACTTGATTACCCATTGCATGTCAGTTTAAAGAATTTTCTACTGACATAGCCCACTTAGCATGTGAAAGAGCAGCCTGTGTCATGTCGGCTATTATGAACCTAATAACAATTCTGTACATAAATAATATATGTTAGTTTTTAAGTTAACAATCAAACAGTTTCAAAAATATTAAAAACGAATCACATCCTACCCACTATTGCGATCTTACTATATCATCATCTCATTATCAGCCTATTGCAGACCACTGCTGGATATACTCGTAGGCCTGCCCTGAGGGGTTATGTCCATAACCTCTACGCTGTAGCTGTAGCTGTGCCTAGCCAGAGCGGGCTAGGCCGTGATCTGCCAGCGCTGGGCTCAGTCGCCTCTTACGAGACCCTGTATCCCTGAATTGGGTCGGGGAATGTATTTTTACTCGGCCTCGATACAGATAACTTACTATCTACGCAATTACATATATTTTTTTTCGTTCGGTAAATTTTCTTACTATTGCTATTTAAATAATAACGAAACATACGTACATACATATCTTCTCGCCAAGTCCTTTACGGGGTAGGCAGAGAGCACCGAATACCAAATATCTCTATCCATACAGACCTGCCGCGCCTGCTCCACATTCATCACTTTCTTTATACATACACGCCGGTTTCGTAAACTTCTGACTACCTCATCAGCCAGTATCTGGCCTATTTGATCAATACTAATGAGTCTTGGCCTCCCTCGGCATCTGCGTCCCTTCACATTGTATATCTGCATCGTCATTCTTTCATCAGCCATTCTCTCAACATATCCGAACGAACGGAGCATGTCTTTTCTCATTTTTACACCAATACCTTCTTTATTCCTTCCTTATTGGACTTATTGAACAAACTATCCCTCAATGTGTGCAGCATTTTTCTCTTCCGCTGCGCTAATATCTGGGAACTCGAAACAGAATGAGTCTGTTTTAACCCACATAGTCCTATTTTTTTAAATACCAATTTCCCCGATTGATCCCAAAGTAACCGTCAAAAGAGTTCGAGGTGTGGTAAGCAGACCGTTGATAAACTAGATATAAACATATCAATGTATATTTAAATAGAGATATTTTTACACCCAGACGGAACAAACACTTGTGGTCATCACACAAATATTTATTCTGGGTGGAAATCGAACCCAAGACCCCCGGCACGACGGTCAGTTTCCCAAACTCCACCATCATCTAGGGGCCAGTCAGCGTTATCAACGCTAATTATTAACGACCCAATATGGAATAGATGGTAAATATATGGCCATACACCGGGCACAAATCCAGACTCCGAGTCAGAATCAGAATCCAGATTCCTACTAGAAAGTCTAAATTAGAGAAATCCAATAGTACCCCAACCGGGATTTGAAACCATCGGTAGTCGCACATGCAACCAACAAGACCAAGGAGGGCAATTACGATTGTGAAAATATGTGGTATGCACAAAAAAGTCAGCTGCAACATAGTCTTTACTCTTATTATTTTTTAGATTCTGTAAGAAAGCTGTTATTACGATGAAAGATGAAGCGCGTTCATTTAAACAAGAAAACGCTTTCTTTTCTGATCGCTTTAGTATTACTATAACATATTTCGCGATTCATACGTCGATAAATATGAGTAAGCAAAAACCAAACCAATCAAAGCGTTGATGAAATCTTGATTTACGTGTTAATTGAAATATAAGTTTGCAATACGTCGACCGATGTTTGGAGGGGTTGTCCTGAAACATTTCGCTATGCGCACTATCTACATACTTGGACTCGCGCGAAGTAACGTGGTCTTTCTAATTATAGCCTTGTAGCACGTGATATTCCGCGACGTTTTTCTTTTCAGACTTTCCAGACTATCTCTGGTAACCGGGGATCACAGTGAAAATAATTATGTAACTAGATATGATTTAATATTACAGGAACTCTCGGAAATATAAACATCTCCAGGTATTTACTTGTGTCCCAGACATAAGATACGGACTGAAACGCCCGGAAAACTATAAAAAAATCGTCAAATATTTTATCCCTCACATCAATATTTGAGAGGGATTATTAAAAATAATCTGGATAACCTATGTCTTACTTCGAAGGCGCAAACTACTTGTATGTCAGAAGTATATTTGTGACCGGTACAGGCTCACCACCTATTCCATAATGGGACGTAAATGTCACTGGCGAGACGTGGGAGTGTACCACACTAATCTGCCTAACTCTTCGAATATTATAGGAGAGATGTTATGTAAGAATAGCACGCATTCCTAAAAATAAAATAATAAAAAAAACATCAATGTAATTGACATAATGTATTTCAAACACTCGAGGTGAAGTCACTTCGTGAGGATTTTTTGAACTTTAATAGATTTACTATTACAAAATATTCAAGACGTAAACTAAACGTCTTATTGCACATTTTATCAAATAGTGTTTTGTTTCTATTAGGTTGATACAACTAAAAACCATTACACGGTTTTCTCCCTTGTTCAAAGTTTATGCCCAAGCCCAAACTGAATTCGTCTCTGCTATAGTAAAAAATTGCGGGCCCAATTCGTTCGAATTTTTTAAAATTCACAATAAATTTGCTTGTGTAGTCCCCGATGTTATATTATATGGCCTGATAGAATGTAGAATACTGTTACATTTGAATACATCGGGCACATATACATATACTCCGAGCTAGAAAATCTAAATTAGAAAAATTCAATAGTGTTTGAACCAGGATTTGAACTCTGGACCCTTCTATCGACAGTCGTTTGCAACCAACACGACCAACGAGGTAGTCTAACTATACTTGATTCATTAATAATAAGTAAACAAAACCGATCACGATGCGTGGCGTGGTAGCACGCAATTAAGACAACATATATTTATAACCATTGTAATTGCTTGCCGGGATTCACTGTGTCGTAAGAGACGACTAAATCCGCCGCTAGCAGTTCGCGGTATGGCACTATGGGCCGCAGCAAAGGCAGTGCGAGAAACTGTTCTGTGATCCCCAACCCGTATGCCCAACGAGGGGATTATAGGCTTAACCCCTCAGGGGAGGCCTATGTCCAGCGTGGACTGCAATAGGCTGACGATGATGTTTGTTCGCAATGGATTAACATATATCTTGTTGCATATTTATAATAAACAAACAAATAAAAAACTGAACTTTGCTTACAATGTAATTTACTAGTGAAAAATGATACAAAATAACAAATCTCGTCATCATGTACTTGGTGTGATGCGCACTTTGAGTAGCGAAAATTAATCGTTGTAACAAGTTTTTCGAGTAGTTTTTCAGTCCACGTGCATGTTTGCATAATTTAGAACGACGCAAAAACGTACGACAATTATGTAAAAACACACGGACTAATTGAGTCATTTCATTAAATATGTGTCAAAGCGAAACTTTATCGCTTTGAGCTAAATTTTTGTAACATCATTCCAAATGTATTTACTCATAATTCGGCTCTGAATTGTTTTCTATATTTATAATTTACATTGTACGGAAGTAGATTTAAATGGAAACATTACAATCGCAAATAATAGCAGCAGGCATGGAATAAAAAAATCGCACAGGCATACTCCATATGCTATACGGCGAGCTATTGCTAGTTTTGTTGTATTTCTGTTATTGTTTGGTCTCCAAGTCCACATCTTCTATAATAGATAACCATACGTATGAAATCGGATGTATATTGGAAGGATTAATACGTAACGTAACATCACTCCAGTAAACCCCGAAGAGGTAGGCAGATTAAGATTAAGCAATACACTTCCACCCCTCACCAGTTACGCTCACGTCCTACTATGGAATAGGTGGTGAGCCTATTGCCATATATCGGGCATGCCATATTTTCAGACTCCGAACCACCACTAGAAAATCCAAATTAGATAACAACAATAGTGCTCGACTTGGCGTTCAAACCCAGGACCGGACCAGGAGGCAGTAAAAAAGGGAAGGGTTCATGAACAAAAAAAAGCTTGTTCCTTCAATATTCCAATAAAGAACATGTGAATGTCAATTTAAACTATGTTAAGCTTCATTTCAAATATTTTATAACATTTATTCACGTTGACGTCACGCTGAAAAAGCTGCCGATATTTTTTTATTATTCGATTATCGACTTTTCTCCCAATATGCTAATGTTATTCGTATTTAACTAGAAGGAACAAGCCAATCTTGATTATAAATTACGGTTCATTTCGAACGTTACGGACCGTTTAAACCACTTAACTGCATTAGTCGCTCGATTATCTAATATTAGGCATTAGTCGAATGGCTACCATAGTAAAGCGTTCGCTCAAAACAGGTCGGATATATATAAAAACGATCGGTAATCGGAAAATAGAGTCATAGATAGCTGCCAGATTGTCTATTGGTTATAAGCGCGACTGCTAATCAAATGGTCCTCGGTCGAATATCATCGGATTATTCCTAATTCAGAATTATCAAAAGTAGCGCCAGGACTGAATGCTTGTCCGATACACGGCAATAGACTCACCCCGTATTAAATAGTGGAGCGTAAAAATTAATAGACGGATTGTGGCAGTGTGCTACACACTGTACGCCTACGGAAAATATCGGCGTGAAGGAGTTGTAGATCTAGATAGCAGTATAGTTTTTGATGTTTAAGACAAAATAGAAATGCAACATAACAGATTACACTTTCGAACTGCTAATATACTACGTACGTTAGTCAAAAGATTGCGATTTAGAATGATCTCTTTGAATTAAATACGGGGCTTCGGTTTTGAACTCATTCGGGAAAACAGTACATTTTTCGAACACGCCCAAAGTTACAATTTATAGTGAGTAACTTTAATATATTGTCCAAAGTCAAATAATAGTCTTCATCGGCCTACTGCAGCTCACTGGTGAACATAGACCACCCCTGAGGGGTTATTCCTGTAATCCCTGATAATAGTCCCTAATAATAACACGAAGCCAAAGTCCAATAACAACCGTTAAGGCAATTTTCGCGAAATTGATAACTTTCTCTATTTATGATATATTATCAAAGTTTACTACTCAAAAATTCAAATGTTATAGTACTATTTTTATGTTCCCATTGGACTCATTCTATAACGTTTTTGGCTGTAGCGTCAGCTTAAATAGACTTGCATGCCTCACTTTCGATTTATTTTCAAATTTATCGTAATCGTTGTCGGCCTAGGTCAATTGCTGTACTAGGCCTTCGCCAGGGGGTTTTTGGCATTATACCTACGTCGTGCAAGCTAGTTCGGGATCGCGAAGCACGGGCATACTATACGACAATCAGCGAGCGCTGCGCTTAGGCCCTCAAATTATCCTGGTATTCTGGCATGCAGTGGCGGAGATGTATTCTTTCTCCGCCCCGGAACGGCTACAAATGTCAACAAATAGAAATGTAATTAGTTCTCCTTAGAACATATCAATTATTATCGACCGATCGATTAAAGCTGCGACAATAATGTCCGAAGCACAAAATAAATAATAACACCTACCTACATATATACGAATACATAAAGGGATAAGAAATTACGCTGATGACGAGGATAAATTAATGTATCAAGTTGTTATGTTCAAAAAATTGACTGAGTGCGTGGATTTCTAACTAAATATTTAGTTTCTGAAAGATTATATAGTCCGTACATGTAATGTATTCATTCGCACCGCTAGCAAATAAACATAATGAATGGAAGAAAAAATACCTGTCAATTTCGGAATCACTTAGTCAGTCTGGAGCAACATTGACAACATAAACACAAGCAATATAATGCTTTGGTTTATATCACGAGATCTTTATTTATGAGTGATAATATTATATTTAATATTGGCAATAGGCTCACCACCTATTCCATAGTGGGACGTAAGCGTAACTGGTGAAAAGTGGGAATGTTCTACATTCCTCTGGCAATTTCTTAGGGGATTACAGGCGTGATGTTACGTTTTACGTTTATTTATAGCAATTTAAAGTAACCCGTAAAACCCTACTTAAAAACAGGAAAACATTTTCTTTAATGTACAGGAAAAATGAAAGGCTGCAAAATATTTATTTTATTAACATTTTTTTTTTAATAAGGGTGATATACACCGAAGGCCTGTACAAATAAATATACACAATAGTACACTAAGATACGCAATAATAGTCGTTAATAAATAAAACAACGCAGTTTCCATTTTGTTCCATAAATATCCTAGCTTAACGCGAAAAATATATCCTGGGGATCCAATGCAATCGGACTAGCAGTGATAAGGGCATGAGTTGCGAGTTTTGCGCTATACATACTACCCGTCCATAAATCCAAATCCAAACATACACAGATTATCGTTTGGTTACACAGGACGTAGGACAGAACCGACATCAATCTCCGACGTCTATCGAAGATTTCCTGTTATTACAACTTAACACTTCTTAGTTATTGACTTTGGGAGAATGAGGAGTTCCGCGTCTAAATTTGCCACGTTATAATTTTATAGATCTACAATATTTGTGATGGATATATATAAATTTTTAGATTACATTCAAGTAGTTAGAACAATTGGACGGGGAAAGTGGATACTAAATAAAAATTATTTATAATGAATGAATTCAAGTCGGTGAACTTGTTAATTTTCTTCACGGTTATAAAATATGATCACTTTGTTGTTATTACTATAGTTATTCTCGAATCTTTTATCGGTCCAATGCAAGATGTAGATTTTCCCACGTAATGGGATAGGTTGAAAACATCCTTACCATCTACTCGTCTTTGAACGGCAAATTAAACTATAGACTCGACTGGCAAATGACTAATGGGTTGGTAGAGATCACAGCCTTTACAGATTTATTACTTCAATTAGTATATATTCAAAATGCATGATATGCATAAAATTGTTCGTTTGAAAACACAATTATCAGATCAGTAGGTAATTTTCAGACATTCCGCTGATTCTAAATATCGCAGCAATTACGCGGTAATGTTGATAACGAAATGTGACTTTTTTTCGAACGACAGTTATCACTTAAAAGAGTGGTCTCTATGAAGTCGGGAAGCCCTTAAGTTATTTTGGATACTAGTGAAATAATGAATTGCCCGTAAATTGATTAAATATATCCGCGATTTGTGCATATACCTGAAAATATTCAAGACCAGAGTCAATAGGCTATAAAACGTCTATAGTAATTTAACAAAAAAGCATTGGAAGTTTTAACGCAGAACATTTTTAGTAGAATAAAATTGCATATTCTAAATTTACTACACGATTTATTACAAGTCGATTTAGAAAAATGTAAATTAAAGCATATTATGATTGTTGTAAAATTACGACTCCGTCTATTACGATTCCCAATATATTTTGGTAAATTACTGTGGTAATTTAACTGACCGTTACTTTTGTAATATATTCGCAATACGTTTGTAATTTTCCAAAAATTTTGAAAGTGTAGGTACATTCTCCTTAAGCTACATCTCGCTTTCTATCAAGTAATATATACCAAGTAAAATGCGAGCCTATTATTAAATAAAATAAATATACATCTATCTTGGTTTAAGCATTGATAATTGTGGTTAATTAGTTGGATTTTTTCTTCTAATACCAATTAGTGTCATTTTTGTACAACAAGCCACGCTCCTTTTATCGCTTAGCGCATATTGTTCTTGACATTTCATCTTGTTCCTTGTCACTTACAGAGATTCCAACAGTACGTAAGATTGTAAGAAACTTATCTGAAGTCAAGCGATTTCTGCGGCGGATTTTAGAATGATATAAAAGGTGAACTATGTCAAAGGCAAAAATTGTCCTCTCAGAAAAATAGCTCCAGGTCCTCGATTTTATCGCTGTACAGTTTTTAAAGCTTTTGAAACATGACAGGATGTGTCACGCGCAGCTCTCTAGCGTTATTTGCTAAGCAAAATCAGTTTGGTATTAATGCTCTAAATACAAGTAGTGGCATTGAAGTAGTCCTACTAAATTTGTAAAGGATTTCTCAAAAGTGTCTTATTGTTATTATTATGAGTGCTTTAATTATAAACGTTTACCATGGTTGATATATTTTTATTTCTCACTATTGATTTCTTTACTTTTAAACCTACCAGTGTGTTTTTCAACTTTTCATTATTCTCAAAGGATTGACTGGTAGAAAATTGCATTAAGCATTAAGTTCTACCTTTGTATTTCCCATTATTGTGTACAATAAATAAAAGAATAAATAAACGTTGGAGTATCAAATGTTTCGCTTATGACTCTTGAGCCCTCTAATACATGTTATAAATTGAAAATACGCCTTGTTTCTCGGATAATTACAACTCCTATCGCAATGTAGAGTAGGTCACTTGTAAAATATGCATTTATGATATTACGAATTTTCGAAATTGAAGCTGGCTTTCAAATGTTTCATAGTCTTATTCCATATCCCATGGAAATTAATAATCGAAAAACCAATAAAATTGACGTCCGAACCGAGGGCCATTCCAGATGCCATGTGGTACATGGAGCGCTGTTGGTACCTCTTAGTCTCCATAACACGCGATCAAATTTAATCTCCAGAGCAATGCATGAATCATTTACTGAAGGTCTGTTGAAACTTTAACAAGCAGCTGTAAACCAATTTCTCATCATTATTTAATAAAGTTACTTGGGTTGTATAAATCTTTATATAAAATCTGATGACATAAAAAGCAAGCGTAACGCATTAAATATAATATATTACATTTTTTACAAAAAAGAAAGAGGGACCCTGAGAGAATCTCCCTCTATTTCTCTCTCCATCAATCTCTCATAATCTTTGATCAAATTCTTCATAACCAATATTAACTTGAATCTTTTAACTTGAATCAAATAGATGTAAGATATTCTGCTTGGAATAATCCTAGGAACATCAGATAAAAATGAATAATTTTCATCTATAAATATTATCCTTAAAAATATATTAAACGTAACATCACGCCTGTAATCCCCGAAGAGGTAGGCAAAGGAATGTAGAACTTAAAAATATATTATCTAACCTATGTGACAATATCTACATATCATAAACGTAAATATGTATGAAGGTTTTCTCTTCCCCTATTTGTAAATTTACAGGCCTCTAAAAATGGGCACACTAAAAAGTCCGAGCGGCCTAGTGTATGGTGTCGAATATGGTATCCAAAAATTTTATATTTGTAATGTCAGCTTATTTACCGGCTCGCAAATAAATACAACCGTATCTTAACTTTGTATAAGTCTATTAGTGTTTTCTAAAGAAAGTTATCATTGCCTACTCAACTAACTAACTAACAAACAGGAACTAAACAGTATGTTACTAACCTAAATAAACTGATTGCTTCGTTGGTCGTATCGGTTGCAAGCGTGATTGTCGAACGAGAGTTTCTGGTTTCAAATCTCGAGTCGGGTAGTACTGTTTTTTTATAACGTAGATTTTCTAATAGTGGCTCGGTACATGGATATGTACGTCCGGCGTATGGTAATATATTCACCATCTATTTAT
>DWDU01000208.1:0-21550 GCA_018245575.1 Jemadia suekentonmiller | reverse complement strand
GAGCATGTCAAACTCGCAATCGCAGGAAGACTCTCCGTAATAGAGACACAAAAATGATCCACTTTTTATTAAGCTACGACAAAAACTTATAATTCAGCTATGGTAGAAACTTTTCATGTAGCAATGTAATTTATTACATAGATTTAATTCATCGTGATAAACATAAAGCTTATATACGATACGCAATATGTAAAGCAGTAATATGGTAACAAACGCAGACATTGTTACATGCTATATAAAGAGAAAATTTTATTATTCAAATGTATTATCATTTAATCAGAACGCCGTCGGTTGGTTTCGAAGGGGTCCTATATATTTTATTTTGGACCGACATCTGTGCAGTTACACAGCTAGTAATAATATTGATTCAAAACACAATGAAAAACATGTTTCAGTACGTAACAATTATGTAGATAAAACGAACGGATTACTTTTAGTGTTTATTTCGTCCCCATTTTGTTTCGTATGACGCGCGTGCGAGCCTACCCGTGTGAGCATGAGATTCGATACAGGGGCTTATCGTACACAAAAGGCAAATTGGTTTCGCCGGCGGCCCTCTGAATTGCACTGAGCATTTGTACGACACGTGCCCAGTTCGAGGGATAAAGCAGCAGCGCCCGAAATGAAATACAGGGGCTTCACAGTCGAATGGCGTATTTTGTTATGTGAGTTATAAATTTAGAAACTGCCACGCGACGCATAACTGGTTGGATTAATAAATGCTTCTGATGAATCTTTTGTCGGGTGAACAACTGAGGTTGTAACAAAGACCGGATCAGAATCTAGATTGAAAAATAATACAATTGATGGGGCGGATGGACGCAGCGAGCACGACGTGGATTTTAAAATTAATTTAAGCGTAAAGCTATTGAAATGTATGTAATAATGATTAATATTGCACCCAGTTTTTAGACAGGATTCAAAACGTTATAAATAATATTAAGGCATTGAAAACATTATAAAGATTATACACCATTTGACCTACCTGCATACAAAAAGTTTTTAATAATTTCAGAATGATAGTAAACTTGAAAACAATCGTACGTGTACATACATTCGATACAAATTAATTTCTTACAGTGTAACGCATTCATTTCGCAATTCTAAAACAATTGTCAGCGCCGGGATTAATTTGTTGTTGTGTAATCCTTGATTTGTGATATGGCCTTTATGAGTGTGAATCAAACATAATCCGCGCCTAATATTAACAATCGCACGAGTTTGAAACGGCGTTTAAATAAAGCTGACATCACATTTCACTGATTGTTTCGGTGGTTTGTCGAAATACTGTGTCATTTGCGTTTCTGTTTCTGTCAAGTGTAACGAAAAGTAGACATTATGATACTGAGTACTAATAATATGAATCAATGAATAGCTTCGTAGTATATAAAGATGCCACGTCACGGCACTTCAAATGGCAAAAAGGATTGCTAATAAAAGCAAAACAAAACAGGTGCATTCGGGCGTAGAATGGGGAAGAAGTAATTTTTTTTTATTAAATATTTCCGTGGTTTACAATAGTTTATCCTTGACATGGAATTTCTAAGCGTTTGGTAAATATTAGTCAATCAGATGCGTCACTTTTATCAGTACATATTCATTTACGAAAATTTGCAGTAACATATCGTACAAAATGTAGCTCTTCGTTTACGCATGCGGCAGAGGAAAACTATTGCTTATTCTGTTAATTGAATATTAAAGGCGTAGCAGCTAAAAGTATTTCGGAAAAATTCCCAGGCTAAACGTAATTGAACTGACTGCCGTGTTGGTCGAGTGGTTTGTAAGGGAGGCTGCTGATCGAGAGGGCCCAAGTTCGAATCCCGGGTTGAGTACCATTTGGTTTTAATAACTCAGATTTTCTAATAGGAAATGCTAGGGGTGGCTCGGAGACTGGATTTGTGCCCTGTGTATGGCAACAGGATCATCCCCAGTTCGATAAAATCGGACGCAAACTTTACTTGTGAAACGTGGCTATGTACTACGCTCCTCTGCCAACTCTCTTGCGGGTTACAGGCGAGATGTTACGATTATGAGTAATTCATGTCCGTAAACAAACCCGTTCAATTTTTAATAATAGAATTGAAAAGTATAAGTTATTAACGGGCCTGTAAGACCTTCACCGTTCGATTTACATTCTCGGGAGTCATATTGAGTAATCCACATCAGGTCACGTACCGCCTCAGTCCCTTTGGATCCAGCTCCCATCCCATTGTATTGAATGCGCGCTATGACGGCTTTACGAGTTCATTCCCTAACAGCGAATTTGGCCATGCTTTTGTAAATTCGTCCCTATTACATCATCGTAAGGATCAGGTAGGCAGGCACTTGGTATACCAGGGTTCCGCAGTCGTGCCTAGCTTACGTAATTATTTGCATTACATAACTTTGTCAGGAGTCGGGTGTAGTTACGGTTATCTTAGTTAGCAATCTCCCTATACCCTCTGTATTTTGCTATTGCCCAAGTAATATTCAATTTGTCTGACAAAACAGTTTGTTATATAAGTTTTACCTGTATTTTGTATAATGGGGTTGATTGATTAGTTTATATTACTGTGCGCGGAGAATTGATGTTGTATTGAAACATCAATGTTGATTTTATGGTCATGATTGATTTAATTGTAGATTCTGTTTCGATCGCCACAGTAACCGTTTACTTCTATTAAAAAAACCATCCGAATTCACTAAACAGTACGTTATATGGAACGCTTTTATCCTTGGTATTCAAAAGGTGTGCGCTAGGGCGGTTTCTCAATATTTCCACTCCATATTGTCACTGTGGGGGCTTATGAGAATTTACCTACAAAATAACGTTCAAATTGAGAGAAAATGGTGGAAGGAAGGAAAGGAAGACTGGATAACGTGGACGGGAGCGGCCAAGCGAATAACTTGGATAAATTATACGGGTAATAAAGACTTTTGTAAGACATATTTCGAGAAATAATATGAACGTATTGGTTTAATATTTAGGAAATGAATTGTAATTATATATTGAATTTGTCTTAAGTAATGTATTATGTGTTTAATCAGGATCGAATTATTTATTTTAATAATAAAAAAAATATAATATTCTTACTTTCAGCAGAGGAAGTCATGTATCTATATTTTTTATACTATATATACTATACATATATATACCAATCTAATGAAACCATATTTCCTGGAACCTAAGAAATCCCTCAAAGCACATATATATTCAAAACAAAACAAGTCAAGTAATATTGCGCTACATGTTAATAAGAAACGGGGTGTAAGGGATCACGGTGAACACCTCATCCCTTAAGATAAGGGTAGTATAATAACGGCGAGAGTAAGCTTCTTAGCAATAAATAAACTACCTACAGCCCGTGAATACAAAGGATAAAAAAAGATTCAGCGACGTATTATCGGCAACGACATTAATTTTCTGTCTACTCGATGTGTGTTGTGTGGTACAAATGACGAGCGGAACGGAAGACGATTCGAAGTGTTAAGAGCTGATAGCAGTTGGGCTATGGCTTTCATCCATCTCATTCTTAGCGGAGACGGGCCTGACAGTGGAAGGAGAGAAAATTTTGATGATAAAATACATCCATAGTTGATTTCTTGGTCGCGGTTGAAATTAACTGATTGAAATTGTACATATCGATGTCTTCCTCAACTTGCATTTTCCTTAACGAGAAGTACGAAATGTCAATTAAGATATAAAAACAGGTGAAAGAAAAGAAAGAGAACCTAACAGTCCTGTAATCCCTGAAGAGGTTCCTTGGAGTCTAGGAAGAGATGTGCAGTACACTCGCACATATCACCAGATAGGTTTACGGTACCGCCTTAGAATAGGTGGGCTCATATTTTAGAAATGTCTGTTGATATTGTTTAAGGTTTTTATATGTCTATATTGGGCTAAGTTAACGAGTTTTAAAAATGAAGCTAAACTTAATAGTGACAATACGTAGGAACTATTTTTAGATCGTGTCACAAGTCTCAATCAGATGTCGATTTCGTGTTTCAGAAATGTACTTAGAATTAAAAATATTCCTAAAATAGTTGACATTAAAGTGTGGGCACCCACGCGATAATGCCTTGTTCAGGCGCTGAATAGAAGCTCGTTTACGTCAGCAGAGAAATACATACCTATGTATCTATTGTGACCAGATGGATTGTATGACGGTTTTTCTATATACATATGTATATAGACCATTAAAAAACTAAGTTCGACAACAAGAAACAAGCAAAATAGGCTTTTGTTTAAATCCTATTTTGCTTGTTTTGTTTAAATAGTTTATTAGTTATAGTCGTACATATCATTCAAATACATAAAAATTTGTTTTAAAGTAAGTATTTATCCGCGACATTAAATAAAAGAGAAGCTGCCACCGAATATTTAATTTAACTTTTTAGTTGAATATTAAATATATTATATATTGTATTGCTTTGTACAATGTTTTAAATGAGTAATGATAATAACTTCTCGCAATTGTATAATTGTTCGTAAACATGTACGCTTCGTACCGAGAGTTTATAGCTTATTGTGATAGAATGAATTGTTATTTGATACTTTGCAACATTTTTACAGTTATACAAAGATTTTTGCTATCGATAAAAATAGATTCATTTAAACGTTTCTATAATCTCTTAATAAAAAAAACATCGTATAACTTGTGTTACTATTCGAAATTTTCGCCCTCCGCCTCTCAGACTAGAAGGATCTACGAACCTTTTCCGCCTTACCTGTCTTTAGCATATTGAATATTGGAGATGTCTTCAATATGCGAAAAACGGTTTAGTAATTTCGTTTTCTAAGGAACACGGCACGCTCGGTAGCTTTCCGAGTGAATTTTTCTGACGTGTAACTAAGTGCCAGTTTATAAGCGCGAAATGAGAAAACCTTGTTTCATTCGGAGTGTATGAAAAATCAATTAAATGTGGAATAATGGTTTTCATGAACTTTATTTCATACTGATTTTATTCTTCTTACAAATAACATTTGGAATTGTTACAATGCAAGTATTGTTTCTTTATTTGGCGGGACTTTACGCTACTGCGCAATAGATGGCGCTACAAAGTGCCTACCTATTATATATCAGAGCATTTAGTTTTTGCACAGTTATAGTTATATCATTACACACTTAAACATTACTTTTTATACTTACACCCGTCTTTCACAAGCAGTGGATATAACTGGATAGCCAAGGTGTACTTACCTGCAAAAGAAATATTTATATTAATTTCGATATACATAAAACCATTTTATAACACTTATCGTAAAGATATTTTCCACTACAACGTATAAATTAAATATTGGTGCATTTCTGATATGTAACACAAGAACGATTAAATGACAAAACACACGAATATATTACAGCAACGTGGAACATGCGTAACAAATAATAAATAATCGTATAAAAGCACAGGTATGAAACTAACAAACAATTTCGTACAAAAATATAATTGCAATTAAACAACCGCTATTATACCGTGTATACTAATTCAATGTTTTAAAGACAGGTAACGTGATAAATTAATATTGTAAGTGCTCGTGAGTCGCACGAGTAACATTTTGCATAGTTAAACAGTACAGCATAAACTAATGAAAAGATTTAATGTCGTTTATACAAGATTATTTTTCATCATCATCGTCATCAGAAAGGAAGATCCATAGTTTGACACGTTGGCCGAGCGCGGGTTGGCTCTGTAGTGTACGAATAACAATATAAGCTTTCAAAGTCATAGCGAACGATACATAGTCATTATCAAGGTAATGACTATTATTACGAAATGTTTATTCGCCATTACCAGCGCGATGTTAACTGTAGGACCGTATCGTGAAAATTGGCATTAAAAACAGTAGTCAGCGACTGGCATGTCGCCAGCAATGTTCCCTATAAACCCTAAGGAAAATATAAAAGGGAGGTGTATAATCGAGAACTTTCATAACGCTGTATCAGATTACCAACATAGCGAAGGATTACATAATATTTATTACCCTAAGTATTGGGAATTTATGTTACTGTTTATTTACTACTCAAAAAACAGGTATAAATAAATATACTTCACACTTTAATATGAATATAATTTGGAAGATAAAACATCTTAGCTCAAATATGATCTGATACAGACCGTAATGCTTATTATGGGTTTTAGCAATGTATGTATTTATTGTAAATAATAATAATTTCCTATACCTAATAGATATGGAACTGGAGAAACGTGGTAGTGTACTACGCTTCTCTGCCTACCTATTAGGGAAATTCAGACGTGATGTTACATTATATTAATAGATTTTTATCAGATGAGCACTAATAACGAAGCTTCCTTCGACAGTGCACAATCACATGGATCCCTAATAATTTGTTTAGTGAATTATAAAATGGAAAAGCACTAAGAGGTTAGAACCTTTCCGCGTGTACAATCTTCACTTAAATGCACGCTGCAAAATTTTATTTCCCGCTGAGAAGGACACGGAAAACAAAGAGTACTCCGATCGTGTAGCTTGTAATCGCTTTGTGAGTTAGTACCGCGCGGTTAAGTGCCGAAACGTTATTGACTCGTGTACAAGTGACATTCGGAATTTAATGTAACTGTGGAATATAATATATTAAAGAACTCAAGGATTAAATGTACTTGGATACAAATGTACATATCTATATGCATACATGTAGTTTATGATCCGTCTGGTTACCATACCACAAGCTCTCTTGACGCTTAGTTTGGGATCAGATGGCCGTGTGTGGAGATGTCCCAAGATATTTATTTTAGATATTTATTTATAAGATATACAAATAAACACGTATATACACCACTAGATTTAGTCCAAGTTTCGTTGATTATAAAGCGATAAAAGATTAAACATTCTCCTTGTTGGAGGTGTCAGGATTACGGCTTCATCCATAGTAGTGAATATTTGATCCAATATTAGATGGCACTATTTCAGACGCGGACTGGTAATCGGGGTTTGACGTCCAATATACCCAAATAGGACTACAATAAAGGAATCGGCTGAAGGTTTAAGGGAAGCGAAATTGCGATTTCCCGATTGTTACACGATGATTGAAAGCTAGAGGGCGAAGCGCTTTGGCTTTGTTCAATTTATTGAGAATTATTTCTGTGTCAATTTGGGGTGAAGTGGCGGAAAGGCTTCTTAGATTTCTAGGTATTTGTGCATATAACGATATTAATTTGGAATGTTGAAATGTTATTTACGGTGTTTTATTATTATATCATACTTTATGCCTACCTCTTCGTGGATTACAGGCGTGAAGTTACGTTATATTTACTAACTTGCTCTGTTAACCATGTAAGATACAAAGGCCGCCCAATTTCTAAAGCAATCAGTTGTTACCGTTTCATAACTATCGTTAAACCTTGTCAGAGTTGAAAGATGGTTTAAAAGTATCTAGTATCTAACGGACGGATTGGTTTCTATCTCGTCACTGTTAACATTTCTTAGTGGTTCCAAAGCTCCTGTGTGGGGAGTGTAAGAAGAGACGAGTGCTTAGTAGCAGGACGTAAACGATACAGGTGTGGATACAGAGCTCTTTTAAAAACTCCACAAGTTATAACAATTCAACTAGCCGATCTGACTGTTTATAAAAAAGAACGCGAGCAATTCTTCACCAAACAAGCAAAAGAGGTTCAGTTTCAAAAACAACCTTCAGTCCTACTTAAAATGCAATAATCTCATTGAATGTATTATACATAAAATTCATATTCAGTTGCAACAACATCTACGTATATAAAAAAAAAGTTAAATTGTCATCCACAACACAGAGGCGTTTTCCCCTCGCCGCCAACATCGCTCTCAAGCGGGATAGCCGACAGGATACGAACCAGACTCGGCCCGCAAACAATTTGACCGCCGCAGACGTGGAAATATAAAATCCAACTAACAT
This sequence comes from Jemadia suekentonmiller, assembly GCA_018245575.1. Classification (NCBI taxonomy): domain Eukaryota; kingdom Metazoa; phylum Arthropoda; class Insecta; order Lepidoptera; family Hesperiidae; genus Jemadia; species Jemadia suekentonmiller. Next base: position 13,682 of record DWDU01000208.1, on the reverse strand, counting down.
TTCGCAGACCTACAAAGGAAACACTGCGAAATGGCTTTCCGAGATGTTCCACACTCAATGTGCAAGGCGCTGTGTACATGTCTTACGCCTAACTGTAAGTTGTATACGATAAAAGCTTTAGTAAAGAAGAATAGTCAAAATAGCTCAGTAATAGTGATATCAGAGTTGACATTTTGCGATAATAATCACGATGCAAAGTTTTTGAATCGTTGCTTTACAGAATAAAGTGTTGCTAGTTTTTGAAAAGCAGCCGTCGACATTGTGTCCTGTCAGTGTCAACGTCATTTAAATTTATAGCTCGTCTATCTTTTACATTAGTCACTTTTAGAATAGGAATTTAAATTTGTAACTTTTTAAATGTTTTTATACAATAGAACTAAACATGAATTAAACATTCTATAAACTGCCTACCGAAATTTTTAAAATGTAAAAGTACGCTCACAAAATTTGTGATATTAATTATATGTAGAATCTGTTTGCTGGGACCAGTAACGTACTGTGCTGCAATAAAATTTATCATGTTACATAACGAAATTCGAACGCTGAACAAACATTTAGCAAACATACCATTTCGAACACACAAAACTCTCTTCCTCTTTGAACTCGCGACTCGCAACTTCATAGTGCTCAAACAAGTCCCCTGCAGTACCTACATACGTAGGACAATGCTGCAAAATGTGTCTATATTCTCAACTCCGCAGATCATCGATAAAAGCTTCGTATTATGTATAATGTATTTTGCCCTCCAACTTTTCTACCTATTTTAAGTGTGTATATTTTAGGAACATAGAGGATAAACACAAATTTTAAAATGACTTGGGGACAAATTTAGGTACATCTGTTTTCATTTCAAACGTACAATACGCTGAAAGACATAGAAGAAGCCAGCTTGAGTTCTTTATAATGTATCTGTACATACAATTCAGGTTACTAAGTCAAACACATTTAGTAATGCTTTTGTGAATTACGAATATTAAGATCGGGGAATGATAAGTTCGGTGAATTTATAGACGTTTAATAATAATAAAACCACAAAAGTATGGTTAAACAAAATATAGTCCAGCTTTCTAAACATTGAAATATAAAAGTTGTTTATGACTGAAAAAAGTTATATGCATAATAAACATTTCATTTAAGGAAAATTTCTACACTTAGTACAACACACGACACGAACTACAAAATAGGAATACGAATTTCCCTAAACGAGTTTAGAAAGTTAAAAACGAAACTGGATTGCTTTAAACAACAGATTGTTCGATTTAATGTTACACAGATGGTAGTTAGGGGGAGAGACGACAAGTTTTTAACGAAACACGGGAATAAATTGAACGTGACAGGGCAGCGCACCTGTTGCTGCAACCCGGATCTAGATTTAGCTTAGAATTTCATGCTGGCTCCTTTTTTGAGTAGCCCATTTCGTTCAGCTTGGAAAATTTGGCTTTTCACACGTTTACCTTATCGCCTGCAAAGCGAATTAAACAGTTTTAAACGGCATTTGAAACTCAAATTTGACTTCACGCTCCCCCGAAAGTTTAAAAATGACGCATTATGCAAATAAAAAAAATTATGCAAATAAAAAAAATATACAAACATGTGATGAAAATGGTATATAATTAAATCATCAGCTTACGCTGTTATTATAAAAAATAATTAAGGCTTTTTCACTCCACGTTTCTACGCACTTTTTACTATACCTATATATATATTCGCTGCGTAATAACAGTTCATGCATAGATTTGAAAGGCGGAACATTCGGTGAGTCGAGTGTATGTTATTGACGTGACGTAGGCGGTACAACTTTATAATAGCGTTGTATAGGCCTTTATAATGTACAAAGTACCAATTGACGTTGAATAACATGGTCTAATAAGTAGCTTGCTTGTGAGGGAACGTAAAGAGTTATATCCTTACATACATATCTACTTGTATATAGCCATCTAATCCTAAGGTACACTCGAAGAGAGTTTACCTATGTTATCGTTGCCATGTAGCTGATAAACTAATTACACACCGGACCTCGAACAAAATATATTTGAGTTCATCGCACATTTAATTATCGTGGTCAAGAATTGCACCCGCGACCCTCAGCTATTAGGTTTACTGACCACTGGGCCGATGGGGCTGTTTAACATCGAATGTTGCTCATTCACAGAACAAGCAATCCACTACAATGACAATGTCACAAGTGCCATACAAATATTCCAGATTGCGTCACGAACGGCACCCCGCGGGGAGTACCATACCTTTTCTGTACGAACTGTTATATTTTTAGGGCTGCCTTCCATAGAATTTGTCGCTGATAAAAAGGTTATACTGTGAAATACTTCTGTATTGAAATATATTAAAATATGGTACATATGAATTATTTTGAGTAATATATATTTGTAAGTCCCAATGATGACTATTAAAACATTAATAAGCAACGTCTGTGGACGGTTACGGATGGAAATTGTAATTTTGTTTGAGGCGAAAGAGAAGTTTGTTTCTCTCTAGTAGCCTTAATAAAGACAATGCGTAGAATCAGCTCAATTATTAAATGGACCGGCTACAGCAATAAGTAAAACATAAGAGTACCTGAGTACAGTTAGCATGTCAAATCGGAAACTTGTAGGTTTGCCATTCGCCACAGTGCAGCCCACGCGTAAGCTAATTTACAACAACCTAATCACTCAGCCTACACGTGCCTAATCGCCTCTGTCAAATTACCTTCAAAGCCTTCGGAAGTTAAGTAACAGTATAACTTCGTGTCTCGAAGGCAAGTTACACTAAGGAGTGGTAACGGAGAAAAAGTAACAACACAGATTTTAAAAAATCCAACATTCAATGACTCATTTCAATAAAAACCACAAATTACGTTTTCATGTCAGCAAAATTGAATTTATTTCTTGTGATTTTGTTACATCTCAATGTAAATCGCAAGCATCAGTAAGATAGTTCAGTTGAGTGTCGTTAAGCATCTTTAAAAAAAACTAAACTAGAAACTTTGGTAGCATTGAATCGCGTGGCAATTGTTGTGTAAAACGTACCTGTTATAAGAGGATTTAGAAATACACAGGAAAGTTTATTTGCTTTGAGCTACTTGAAGTGGAATTTAAGAAAGTTTTGATTGTGTTTCATTATTTTCGAAGACCTCCCGTCCCCTTCAGAGTAAATACGAGCGAATCGCGAGGATCGTAATGACTTTCGGAAACAATTCTAGTAAATTTAAATTTAGAACCATTGATTTAAATTTCATAGACGATTTGATTCTCAATGAATTTAAATAACGATAAAATGTTTGTTCTAAATGAAGAGATATCCAAAAAACGGTTAATATAATTTGGACGGTCATTTTATTGTATTCTAGTAAAAATCTCAAACACTAAATAGTTTCTTGTGAAAATACAAAACAGATCCTTGTGAAAGTTCAATTTAATCCCAGTTTAGTACACAGTTGGAAGATTTTAAGATTTAATTAAATTCATATTTCATGTCTATTTAAAAAAAAATGTTTTTTCCGTACACGATCTCAAGAACAACTGTAAATGTAAACGTTAGTAAGAAAATATTAAAATCTCTTGAACACGCGCGTAAAGTGTTTCGGGGCAAAGCAAACACTTGGCGGTGTCCAATCCATTTAGGGAAAAGCAAATTCGAAAAACATTTTCATAAGGAAAATTCCAATACTTTACAGAAGCTTTAGAAATACAATATCGGAAATAAGTAAAAATAAACGAAACGTATTGTTTGATTTAAATAGGTTTTGTAAGATATTCAGCAAACATTGAGAATCACGACAAATATTCGAAACTCTACAAATCTGTGTATACCTACACTACGATTTGTGAGAAGTTGTTATTATTATTTCATTTTATAGACATGAAAGAATTGGATGACGTATTTCCTTTATATATCGTTACATCCCTTGATGATGAAATTGTAAAGTGTACTAAGGATTTTAGACCAATCTATCCACTGAGCAATTGACAAAGCTGATTGTCTGTATATCACTGATCATGGGATTGAAGTATAAAATGAATCAATGTTTATTCAATTCGCTTTAGAGAAATATTTTTATGACTTTTGTGTAAAAATGATACCAAAACTGTGAACAAAAATCTTGATAGAGTCGACTTATATGTGACTTACATCTTTCATATAGTAGATTACGAAAGGCGACCATAACAAAAAGAAGTTGATTTCATAACAAATTTGTTTCCGCTTAATTATTATGAACGGGATAATAATTTAAAAGATATCCAATGAAGCTGCAAGAGTTAATGGCGCAGAAACGGCCTGCCTATATACCTATCCGACACAAGACGTCATTCGCGGTTCCGTACAACTTGAAAATTTATTGGAATTATTTGAAAACTTTCCAAATTAATATAAATTCTTGTTGCGCGAATTACGTGGACTGGAATAGCTTGTTCAGTATTAATTAATTGGAGTTTCGTTATCTACTTAATCAGATATAGGTGAACTTACTATCTATTATATTAGTATCTATTGTAATAAAAATATGTGAAGAATTTTAAAAATTACTAATAAAATGCTCTTTTTAAACTGTTTCAGTTATGACAATGTTTAAAACGTAATTTCACGCCTGTAATCCCCGAAGAGGTAGGCCGTGGAATGTAAAACACTACCAAGTTTAACCAGTTAGTTACGTTTACGCCCCACTATGGAATAGGTGGTGAGCCTATTGTCATACACCGGGCACATATCCATACTCCAAGTCACTACTAGAAAATCTAAATTAGAAAAATTTAGATGGACCCGCCCCATGAATTGAACCCAGGGCCTCCCGATCCGCAGTGGCACTTGCAACCAACACGACCAATGAGAGAGTTTATAACAATATTTAGTTATTATAATTTAGTTATTAATGATCTCGAATAACTTTATAGTACAGCCTCATTATGTTCTAGAAGGTAATAAATACAAAACATTTACGACATTAACGGTTATGTTGAAATGAAAGGGAAATAACTAGTACAATGGCCGAATGAAACGCGATGAAGTTTTGATTAGAACCGTCCATTTCGGATAAACGCCACTTACATTAACTGGAAAATTGGAATATGGTTTACTGTGACGAAAGCATATCATTAGAAAACTGCTGTGCATCTGTGGAGAGGTAAATGATGTCGAAGAAACACGACAGGACATCACAGGACATGCAAAGAAATAATAGCAATCGATGTCCTCTGCCTATTCCTAAGCCTTATGCCTATGCCTAAGTCTTATGCCTATGTATGAGTGTTATGCCTATGCCTGAGTGTCTTGAGTTATCAGATGCTTCTTTTGCGTTCATCTGTCTTCATTCACCTAACATGGTTTTTACTAACTCAGCCGTCAGCCAATTTTACTAGCGATGTTGTTTAAAAACATATTAAATTGAATCATACGTAACTAAGCACTGAAAACTTGAAACTCAAACTTTGAGATACGATACACAGTCACCCGTTGCTTCGTAAACTTGAAAAAGTAATTAATGAACTTCGTAAGCGCTCATTCTACGTCGGCGTCCAAATAATGTTGAGCCGTGACGTAAATGTGAATTGGCATTTTTTCTATTCACAAGACGTGTAAGTACTTAATTTAAAAATTTATTTTTCACTTGAGAAACTTGACACAATTTTTAAACGATATAAAAGGGCAAAATCTAATTCATTATTTAAAATGTTGATGATATAGTGTAGTGACAATTTTTATTATATTCTATATACATATTTTTTCGTACATACCAAAATGTCTGGTTGTCTTTATAAAAGTGCACAGATTCTTATGTAATGTACAGATTGCGTAACGTTAAAGGAAAACATTATGGGAAATCCTACAAGTCTAGAAGTTCACAATGATATTAATATAGACGTGTGAAGTTTGTCAAACAACGCTTGACCGTTGTGGCAGATCACAATTTAACCCGTTACTGTTAAATTTACTGTTAAATACCCGTTACTGTAGCAGCAAAAAGATAAAATTATTTTTATCACTAACTAGATATTTTTGTGTTAAACATGCGTATCCATTTAGCAACAGCAGCGACACCTTAGAGAGCTGGCACACTGGCCGCTTCAGGAAGTCGTCGGGCCGAAGCACGATTTAAACTCCGGCCATGTTTTATCTACATCTGCTACGTGACGCTACGAACGGCGGGCTCGCTAAAATTATTATATTAGCCTGTTTTGGAAAATGTCGGCCAAAATATAAGTAGGTACCTATATACAGGACAAACGAGTTTTTGATAAGCCAACTTATCTACGTGCGTCGTATATATTAACGGAGTTTTTTTATTTATGAAGGTAGAGATAAACATACACAAATATCTGTATTTTTGTATGTTACGTAGGGTAATTACACTGTTTACTTGCCATTTTTGACTACTAAATTTTCCAGCTGCTTAATAGACAGGTTTTGTATAAAACATGTATAGAATATTTAAATTCTATATTCAATGTAAGCAGTGACAGCGTAGTGGTTTTAAAATTCAGGCTGTCATGTTGGAGGCCCGGGTTCAACCCCTGGCGCGCGTCTTTTTACAAAAAAGTGCATTTTAAAGTCAAGTTTTTTTGAATAAATATTTGAATTTGTTCACTAACACAAAATTTTGTCAAAGGCGTGTGAAGTCTGCCAACCCGCACTTGGACAACGTGGCAGACTATGGCCTTAGCCCACCCATTCTAAGAGGTGACCCGTGTTGCAACAGTGGAAACATTAGTGGCGAAAAAACAATTAATGCAACTGTGAGATAACTTATTGTTTTTTTGTCTCTTTGTCCGAATCACTAACAATTTAGTGCCTCTGCTGAGTGAAGGTATTAGTCTTTCAGCGCTAAGACATGCTTACGTTTCATAGAGCGTAGATGATTCGAGTCCAAGAACTATTGCTACTACATGCAATCCAATCTATTGTGACTATTGTACGCTAATGTTGCAATGTACTGTCTGTAATGCAATACAATACGTGTTGTATGTGAAATTATGTAATTATAATTGTGAATGTACACAATATTGAGACAGTCTCACACGTTGTGTACATGATTTACTTATGATCAGGTACCATTGCTGCAAGTAGATACATTGCGAAACATAACGACAGAAACATTGTTACAAAAAACATTTGTACATTTCATAATAAATATGTTGAATTAATCAACCAATTTAAAAGCATTTTCAAATTCAATCGTAACGCAAATGAAATTCGAAAATTTATTATCGTAGGTGTTTTAAATAGCTTGCGCACTGTCCGACACGATAACGTTGACAAAATTATACACGATAACCAATATTATTACTGACAGTTGCAGATACCCTTGGTATCGTTCGGGTTTCGGTATTATTGCGTCGTGTAGAATGTCGTCTTGTTTAAAAGGAGTGTATTTTTTAAAAAATTAACAAACAGTTTTATCTTTTTTTTTAAAATTAAATACTGACAAAGCAGTCTTGATCAAACAGGCCATATACTGGCTGATGGGGGAGTCAGAAGTCTCCGAAATCGGCGCGCACGTATGAAGAGAGTGATGAATGTGGAAGAAGTACGGCAGGTCTGTAAAGATAGAGATATGTGGCACTCGGTACTCTCTACCTACCTCGTAAGGGACCTGGCGCGAAGATATCTATGTACTGCTTAAGTCACATATCTTTTTAGAGATAGCCCGACTAGACTGAACTTATCCGAGGTCCTTTTTCATGAGCTACCGCCAATCATAACGAGGTCGCGACGGAGACTCAATTCTCTTGTGAAGTATACTTTGGAAGCAGTAGCAGAGGTTAATGGGAATCAAATAATTATATATATACCACTTAGTCTTGCCATTAAGTATATTTCTAAATGCTTTCAAAAACCTGATGCTTACGATCTATTCTAATAAATAAATAAAATCACTTATTTATTCAATATATTCTTAATAAAGTCAACGTATAGATTAAGTATGACAACACAAAATGTTAAGATGTAAAAGTTGGATAGGTAATTACATAATCTCACATTTATAGCTAAAACGGCTATAAATTGCTACACGACATCCTGTCACATGTTAGAAAAATTAATAGTGAACGAGAACCATATCGAAGTGGAGATATTATTTCTCCGAGAAGCGTATGTAAAAAGCCTTAAGTATCGGTTACTGCGGGCCATGAACTCCCTGTTTCAGTTAAAATGCTATCTAGCAGGCTATGTTCTAATTTAATCCGATTTGTATTTTATCAAAATCTTCCAATTAGATCACAAGATTTGTCGTTTTGAAGCCGAAGTTGTAGCACAATTCAAAGACATTCTCCCGTAACATTAAAATTCTCTACTGCAAGAGTGTTTTCACTAAATACTTATTAGATTCGTATCCTTGTTAAGGTAACGTTACATCACGCCTGTAATCCCCGAAGAGGAAGGTAAAGGAATGTAATTTAACACTCCCATATTTTACTAACCGTTGAGGTGAACATTAAATAATAATATAAATAAAATGAGTAAAAAATATACAAAGGCAATTCTGGGAAAATTTGGCTTTGATCATATTTACTAGATCGTTTTAATGAACGTGTTTAACGAATTGCTTGGTTATTTTTATTCAACGCAGATAGCTAAGAAAACATCAAAAGAAAATCCATTAAACCCTTTCTAGTTATCTACGCTATAGTCGATTGTTATTTTATTATAAATGAAAAAAATAATATTTTTTGTAACAGATATTTATAATATGACATTATATATGAGTTGTTTCATTTGTTTGACTTTACTTTGTTCACGTATTAAATGATTCTTTTAACTAGCGACATCTAGCGGTACAACTAGAAGTACATACATCTCTACATCAATAGATTCTCTACATACCAACAGATGGCGTTATTTGTACTACATAAGATTTTAACATTTAATTTTTTGACGTTAATGCAATCCACATTTTCGTAAATACCGGTTTAGATCGTTTGTGAGTGATAGGACCGCGAACTGCATTAGTTTTAGGAATTTTTGTATTTTAATATTACTCGGTGTGTAAAAAAAAGCGTGCAGATATTCATACATACATTTTGTGAAGTTTAATTCAAATCTAATATGCGAAAACACTTATCAACGATCTACTACGGTTTGATTAAACTAATATTAATACGTCAGTGGTATAGTGCCAAATACAGAAGGAACATTACATCCGGACGTTAACAAAACGGCTGCTTGGCAAACAACCACTCGCCAATTATAATACACGAAATCAGTAGGGCTTGTTTGAGGGAGATTTTATCTAGTTTCAAAGGAAACAATAATTCAAGTTTTCGTTTCATAAAGCGATAAATCGCCTCTCCGAAGTACCTACACAGATAGGGGTTCCTTCAATTAAAATCTAAACAAGACTACTACCGTTTGTGGTTGCGAAATGGGGTCGCAATTCACCCCCAAAATCTACATTTTGATTAAAATTGCTTACAGCGCGAATAATGATTATACTGGAATTCGAATTTACTCAGTACCTCCACGGATGTTTAATAAAAATATAATTGAAACGATACTTTATATCTTATGATAACAACAAATAATGTAAGCATTTTTTTGCAGATAATTATACAATGTATCTTAATACATATTTCTATGTAGTTAATGGCTGCCATGCTTAATAAAGCGCGTTTAATAATTAGAAAGTTCTTATTGTACTGTTATATAAAACAATCTCTCAGAAACAATAAGGAGTTGCCTACCTACTATTTCTTTTACCTACTACTACTGGTACCTTTCTTATCCTATTTCTTTTCTGATAGCAATTCGGTCTGTCAACTTTTTAACAGCGCCTAAGCACGTGAGATTACGTTAAAACCTCCATTTACGGAATGCTTTAACCATAAATCCTTCTTCAGCCGCGCGTATTCTGTGCGTTTACCAAAATAATTATGTTCGTACTAAAAATGTTACTTATTGAATGAAATGCACCGTGCTTTTGCTTTTCTTTTAATTTCTAGAACTTACTTCCTATCTAATATTCAAATTGTACATAGATTTGTACGCAAAGGTACGTTCAAGGTCACGAATAGAAAGTAAATTGGACGTTTCTTGGTTGAAATAATTATGTTTAAACTATATAAACATAAATATATGGTAAAATAACACTGACAAACAATTGCGAACAAAAAGTTATTATTATTATATAGGCATTATTATTATCATTATACAAAAAGCAAAAAATGTTGGTGTTTTAATAAGAGGATATGAAAAAGTAAGTTGTTGATACACAATTCATGAATATCCCTCAAACAAAATTATAATATGAAAAGGCCTTTAGATGTTGCGGGGATCGCAGTAAACATTTTAATGGCTCCATTAATAAATATGCCTTACAGCACGAAATTTTTTTCGTCAATTAAGTTTGACAAATGCATTTGTGGAATCTATTTACATTCAGTTTTTGCTTATAAAACGATGTAATAAAACTCTAACAGTGCAGTAGTAAATAAATCGTAATAATGCCGGAATATCAACTTAAAAATGATATATACGTAATTGAAACTGAAAATCATTTTCAACTACTCTAAATCAGATCACGAAAATTGCTTTCCCCTTCGCAAAATAATGGAGCCCGTTGCAGTGAAAATGATGTGTTCAATTTTTATAATTTCATTAAATAATATAAGACGCACATTTAAACCTATATCATATAAATACATATATAAATTTAAATCTTAACTCCAATGACAATCAAGTGGTTTAAACTGAAGCATTCAACTCTTGGGATTCTGTACACAAAACCTGCTTATCTTCTTTACCATGTCTTGGTTACGCTATGGTCTTAATCATGTTCATTTGTTAAGAATTTTTTTATCAAATAGTGAAAAGAAAAAAAGACCCTATGATAAAATATTGCTGTGCCTGGAACACGATATTTTTATTTTTATTTTTTACATACTTCATAAAACTTCAATTTCAATTCTGCTTTCCCGCCATAAAGATAATAATTTACGATAACTGTTTTTTAAATTACAAAGCACATTTTTTATAGCACAAAACAGCGCAGAAAAATAACATTTTACGCGCAATTGTAAAATGAACATATTAACTTTTAATTTTTCCATATAAAATTGTAATTTTACATTGAAAGACAACACGTTCAGACGAAAAAGTATTTTGGTTTATGTTCTTCGAAGGTACATATATTGCAAGGGCATAGATTACAATCTGACGATATGTGTCATGTCATAAATAATTCTATTTCGACACCTCGGCTTCGGATAAGCCAGCCCTACATATTCCGAACACGCTGTACCAGCCATTCAGATTTAGTAACACCCTGTTGCTGTGCGTTAGTGGTCAAATGTGTCGTCGGGTATTTCTGGCTCAATTTGTTCTCGATATAGTCACATACAGTATGTAGAAATTTGTTTCCGGTTTAAGGTCGAAATGGGAAAATTAGTACCTGTTAATAAAATGTACCAATATGTTGAAAACACCCTTTTGTTAATACTTGGCTGAACATAGAATGGTATATGGACGAGGTGTTGATATGATATATATAAGGAAACAATATGAAATCTTAAGTCCATTGCGTAAAAATTCCAATCTCACAAATTCCAGTTAATTATAAAAACATCGTAACAGCACCCCTGTAATTTCCGAAGAAGTAGGCAGAGGAGTGGAGTACAAAGTACAAACTCACGTTTAACCAGTTACGTTTCCTTTCAGGATTATGAAAGTGTATAAAGGTACTTAATAAAGTCCCTGAAAAGTTCACATTAAAGACATTATGTTCTCTATTAATTTTATATCACTTTTCAATTATTATAACATTTGATAACGTTGAGTATCCTCACTTATACTTGTAATTCAGAAACGTTTAAAAAAGTATGTAGATATAATTATACTTTTTATCAAATCCTATCAAAAAATATACTTTAAGACGATCCACATCTAAAATGCTTTGACATCTAAGACGTTTTACATGCAAGACGATTCACATCTTAACATATTCAAACTGGTAGAAATAGGGATCGTTAACAATAAAACACCGTCACTCGTTCACGAACAAAAGATTCTTGGAACGGTTAAGGGTTCTTAATCTTAAGGGACAGGTTGGTTAGAGCATGGGGTCTATGGGAATAGAAGAAACACCTGATCGTGAGAGAATGCGGGCCGGCGGCTCTCATAGACCAGATCATGGGGTAATACAATGGAAATGGTTAATAGGTTTAACGGACGATGAATTCTACGACAGCGCCGCACCGTTCTTACAATTTTATTATGGAAGTTGAGATGTAATATGCACAATGTTAGGGGATAATAATAATGCATTTGACATTTTACATGTGTCATATTGAAAGTTAAATTTACCAGCCAAATGTATGTACATATTAAGGGTGTGAAGTGACGGTTGGAGCGCACGGCCACCCGTGGCGTTAATACTGTTCTCAATGTTCAACGTTAATTTTTGTGAAATTCTCTTATAAAGCGTTTTGTCTTTAATTACTTCGATATATTGCTTTATGTTTTTGACGTTTCATAAAGTACCACGTCATCAATTTTAATAGAATTTCGTAATTAAGCTTGCTAATATTTTAATTAAAAAATTATGTAAACTCATTAAAATCTTAATTATTTACGTAATTTACGAGAAATTAAAAACAGTAGTTTTTTTTGTGCTGAATCTTCATACATTAAGTGCCTACCTTGTTATAACATACCTATATATTTGTAACATAATGCAATTATTTTGTGGAATATAAAATTGTAAGTGACTTCTAACGCTAAGTAAGACCAATGCAAAGTGCCCATTGCAAAGTTTTATCCACTACCTGTGCTATTCATTGCCATTAGGCGCAAATAATATACAATTAATTTTTTATTGTTTTATATTCAATAACATAAAGTAATCAAAATTAACAATTATGAAAAGTAACAAAGTTTGTTCGTTATATTTCTTGGACATTATTTATGAGGGTAGTCAAAATTTTCATACACCTACCTATGTTTCAGATAGCAAAATCACGTTTTAAATCTAGTAATAATTTACGTACTGTAACATCACGGTTGTAATCCCGAAGAGGTAGGCAGAGGAGTGTAGTACACCATTAAATTTCACCAGTTACTTAATAATCAATTTTGCAAATATCATCAACCCCGTTGGCTCTAGTAAACCTATTGTCTAGTTATCAAGTTACGGCCACGTCTACATCTAGATCTAAATGTGACGTAATCTATTAGCGCATCAAAAATTAAGATGGTATTTCCGCCGTATTAACGTTGATAGAAATTTCTAGGTTAAGTGTAGTGTAAGTTACGAGCGATCGAAATCAAAAATATAACCATTTTTTTTAAAAAGCAATTCAAGGCAGGTAATAGAATGCATATGTAATGAATGCTCATTTATGTACCTGAGAGTTGAAACCATATTTCTAAATGCCTTAACCATAGAAAATAAATACATAACTATTCCGGCCACCCCGAAAAAAGATACGTGAGTGTAACTGGCTTCATTCTCAGTCACGCGAAATACTCGCGAAATATTCAACAACAAAAAAGTACATTTCGAGTAAAATGTGCAAAAACGGGTGACAATAAATGTTTTACAATACAAAACGTAAACGTAACATCACGCTTGTAATCCCCGAAGCGGTAGGCAGAGGTATGTAGAACATTCTCACGTTTCATCAGTTACGTTTACGTCCCACTACGGAATAGGTGGTGAGCCTATTGCCATGCATCGGGCACATATCCAGACTCCGAGC
>DWDU01000207.1:0-21561 GCA_018245575.1 Jemadia suekentonmiller | reverse complement strand
GACCCGGGAATCGAACCCAGGACCTCCCGATCGGCAGTCGCACTTGCAACCAACACGACCAACGAGGCAGTCAAAATTATCGTGAATTAAATTAAAATAAGAACTTGAGATATTAAATACAAAATTGAAAGAAATGCAATTAAAATTAACATTGAAAACTATAAGGCAAGACTTTTTTTCCGACTCTTTTTATCATTTCACGGTTAGAATACGGGTGTCCCACAGAATGAGAGGGTCAAGGTCGTAGTCGAACCACGCCACGCTGGCCTTGTGTGGGTTAGTACACTTGACCTTAGTAAACAATTTTTTTTGAGGACTTTAAGATGTGCAGATTCCTTCACAATGTTTTCCTTCATTGAGAAAGTGATATTTAACGCAAATTTTGTAAAGAAGTGCACGCCAATATTTGAACCCGGGTTCCCAGAGTGAGAGAGGTAGAATTTCTAAACTAAGCTGTCACTACTTTCTACGTAAAATTTAAAGAACATTAAATATAACATAATCGATATAACATAATCGAAGGATATAACATAATCGAAAGAGATTAATAAACAGGCGCAATAAAAGGTGAATTGCACATGAATATATTCAGAGTTCCGTTGCTACTGCAGACGTAAAACGATGTTAGTAAATAAGCAACGCAGAGCGCTTTACAACAGTTCGCGCTATAAAGGTTAACCAATAACAACTAATTTTACCAGCATGAACGCGCTGAAGAGATATTTAAAAGTACAAGAACACTCATTAACGCTTCCAAACCTAAGGGGTGCGGGGTACAGTGTGGATACGAAAGTTAGGCGACGGCCAGTATTAACTCTAACGCGTATCAATTTGTATCGGAGCAACATGGTAAGCTGCAATATCTCAAACCTCCCACCCCGTCTAGCCCTTTTACCCCAAAGGTTCCTCCCTTCCACAGTATCACAGTGTTATGGAAAAAGTTTTTAAACCCAGGTCGTGCATTACATTGAAAAGTACGTAAACAAATTCCATTAACGCTCTGAATGTGGAAGTATGTTTGTTCATTTCACCTCCTTTCATGTAACAACAGCACCACAGATCAACATTGTATATAAGTAAATACTTCACCGGTCCCAGTACAACATACATAGTTTGTTTATTATTGAAAATTATAAGGTAAAGAGTTATTCCAATTTCGTAATGACTAAACAAATTTTTAATAAACCGCGTGTGAACATATGACTGGATGTATATATCTGTTTACATGAATATATGTGCACAGATGTATGTATAAATAAGCAAGTTAAATTGTGTTTTTCTATAGTTACCGAATTCAAAATACTTAGTGGATTTTTAAGAACTATTTTGCTTTAAGCCGCTAGTAATAACCACTGCAGTGATAAAATAAAAACATACGCTCCCAATCTCCACACAACGGTACGACCCCCAGACGAAACTTCGCTTGCAATAACGTGAATTTCTTTGTGAACCGTACACTTGGGTACCTCTATTCAGACCTAGATACCTATCGGGGACACAAAAATATCTACAAAAACTAAGCTGAAACTAGCACAAACGCTGGTAATATTCTTTTATTGTTATACACCCTGTACATTTGCAAATTTCATGCACCAAAGCCACGTTGTATTCTGCTTTTGTATTTGAGGGTATTTGACAATTATTTGACAGTCGACAATCCAATTTTATATGGATATCAAGAAGGTATGTATTTCGGAGATAGGTACATATTAAACAATAAATATTTAAACATATGTTATAACAGAATGGTCGAAATGAAATGTGTCTCTCTTACAGGACACTTTTTTAAGATCTCAATGCTGAATTGAATACATAAATAGAATAGTCGATTGCGAGTTTCAATTATTTTTTCAAATAGGATACCTCATTCCGAAGTCAGAAGAACGAGTGGAACGGTAAAAGAGATTGATGAGAAGAGAAATAATGGTAAATTACGATACGATGATATTTGCGATACCAGGAACGCTACAACGCTTACCCAGTCGGGGACTCTGTTGACGCTTTTTTAGAACTATGAAACAATGAAATTCCCTGCCAGCGGCTATTTTTCCCGAATCGCGTAGTCTGGGGCTATTCGAGACAAGAATGAATAGGGACTTTCTAGGAACGCGTGCTGCATCGTATGTTCAATCAAAAATAATCCAATGACAATGCAATGGTGGCAAATTTCAACGACAACTCGACTACCGATTAGATCGTAAATACATTGGTAATAGAGCGTAGCATTCTTTTATATAGATCGTAGGTATGTTCAGAAAACATTTAATGTAACTAAACGATCATAACGTACGCAATAATTCAATACTAGGCGCGAAGCGGCAGATATTAGTTTTTATGAACTAAACAAAGGGACTTTACTGTGTTGCTACGCTTGTAAATGCGCACTGCGTGATACACATTTTTATGAGTTCATCTAAAATAAACATAAAACAATGTAATGGACTCAATCACTATGAAAACAAAGTACCTATCATAATAACATTGCACGCGATGAAATATGTTTATAGGGTATATTCACATAACACGTAAACATAGCCCTGATTGGATCATTTACATGAAAAATGTGGTGTCATAGCTTGCACCGTAGCGTGTTGAAACTGGGAGAAATATCGATTTTTAAACAAATGTTTGTGGATATTTTAATTTTAAATAATACTATTTGACTACCTCGGTGGTCGAGTAGTTACAAGTCCGTCTGGTGAGCTGGAGGTCCCGGGTTCTCGATACTAAGCTAGCACCTGAACCGATAATTTAGAATTAGGAAAAATTGAGAACAATTCAAATTCAATAATCTTGTTAAATTTATCGTGTTTCATGAATCGATGTGTGACAACTTCAACCTTGTGTTCAGATAAAGGATATAATTTAGAATTAATGTGCACAAATAAAAAAAAATTCTAAAAGGATTTGCCAAAGAAGGTTAGCTGATACTCAAGTAATTTCGAAGTTCCTTGCGAACGCCTGTCGACAACGCCATGAGGTCTACGATGAAAAAATTGCTAATAGCTTCATATAATCCCCATGAATGTACTATTAATATAAGAAATATTCTCTTCGAATTCAATATCTCATTTAATTAATGTCATAACATCACTCTAGGTCAATCATGGGGTATGCACAGAGCACCGAGTACTAAATATTTCTCTGTGTGTATTTTGTGCACATGTTATTTTAAAGCCTTTTACACACATTACCAGGCAAAGGTAATTAACTAAATTGTCTGTAATTGATTATGTAAAATATTTTGATATATTTGTTATCCCATCATGGGTAGGATACAATAACCTAATCTATTCTACTCGTAATACTCCAACTTGTAAATTTTGTTTATTTGTGGCATAAGGATGCTACAAATAAAAGATTCTTTTAACAGAACTGAATAAGAATATGAAATAAGTTAACAACTTTTGATTATTAATTTCAAATAATCATTTATCCAGTAACTGGACAAGGATTATACTAAATTGCGCTGCATAAAAATGCAATAACCTTGATCGAGCGAATTTACTTGCCAACCCTATGCCATCGTATTTGTAATAAAATTAACTTTATTAATAATTAAATCGGTAAAACAAAAAGCAAAACTACTTAGATTTAGTAATAGGTGACAACTCACCTATTTACCTAGCTGTTAAGTGAGTGCGGTATTCCTCTCGCTTTGTTTGATGACAACGACTTAAGAAATACGATTTTAAAGATTAACATGTCACACGAAAAATAGTTTTACAAAATTCAGCAGTATTTATCAAACATGTATGTTTACTGAACCAAAATTAACAAAATTAACTTATACAGTCCATTCCAATCCCGCCATAGACACAACACTGTCCACATCAGGTTATATTCAAGGAAGCAGCAAAAGATGGTCGTTGTAAACACTAAGTTTATTAAAGAAGACGTATCTAAGAAAAATGTTTTTTCAGTCCATTCATGTTATTATTATTTGTATTACCATTATTGTCTCATCACACTGGGTTACTTAGCAGGTAAACACAGTGACAAATCCTTACTGACCTACTTGTTTCTGTAATATTTTATGAATGCAATGTTTACAGATAATTCTAAACCATAATCTAGCATAAAAAAACTGTACTACATTGGGACACTCGTCTAATCATATTTTTTTACTTTTCTGATTTTCAGACGCATTTCCAGTCACCGTAACGATTTCGGGGGGACTTACGAAGGAGGACCTTGGATATGTCCAGAACTAGTTCGCTATTTCAAAAAATCATACGATAATTATGCCGGTATAAATTTTCTTTAATATTTGCAGATTATCCATGGCAAGTACTTTATATATCAAAAATATTTACGTGAACGTAATGTTATTTTTTTATAATTCTGGACCAATGGCTGCATAGTCACCAGTGCAATTGCATTAAAGTTGTTCCAGAATACGTACTAAACTGGAACGAGCAACGTTCCGGAACCAGCTCGGAGAACAAAGCGACGACAAAACTATTGTGTCAGTTCTCGATGCCCTATTACTGACTGAACATAAACAGTAAGTATAGCTCACCTGAACATCAGGCTAATTGCGAAGAAATGTCTATCCATACATCTTGACACTTTAACGTAAAGAAAATGTATACTATAAAAGTTAACATTATTCACTTATAGTACGTTTCAGTACACAACGATTCTTCATTATTATTGCCTACCAATTTTTCTACACCAAACAACGCATGTTATAAAAACGAATATTTGGCAATAATCGATTATATTTCATGGAGTTTATTGAAGATAAAAGATGATGATAATAATACGATGTATGTATATTTATATTTTATGTTATAACGAAGAAAGTACATACAAAACCATATTACGTAAATTTAAATATGTAAATACCTAATCCGTTAATATTTAATATTATTCATACTACCCAAAAAATATCTACAGCACGTAACATGTGAACGGGCCCTAAGGCGACGTGCGCTACTGGCATCAGCGTGCTCCGGAACCAGCTCGGCCCGACGGGCACCGGCGATAAACTGTTATGACAGCTAGTCGATACCCAATTATACAACGTGCGAATTGCAATCTAACTTGTGAATATAACAGTTTCACGTATGCATATGGTTTATAAAGTTGTCTATTTATTTTTCCGTATATTAGACAACACTATATTATTAGTAATTTTCAAAAACGCATGCCTTCGAATGCGTGAAAAGGAAAGTGCATTTAATTACGTTGTAATTTCGAAAATGCTTTAAATAGCAAATTTAACAACTGTGACAAAACTGTCACCAATTTGACACAAGATAATTGTCTTAATAACACCTTATGTGAACTGAACTTATTGACACTAACAGTGCTTTTCGTGCAGTCATGTTCGATGTTAATAGCCTCTAAGAATAGCATCAGTTAGGGTGATATTATCCATATACTAAGTAATAGGAAACGTCGCAAGCATATGTGGATCCCGTGTTCAACGTCTCAGCAGAAAAATAAGATTGAATCTATATACAAATTATATTGTATTGAACTAAAGCTCATATACATCTGCCGCGAGCTGCTCTGTGCGTAGATTAACAAGTTATTTACACAAGTTTATACACGAGACGATGTCACGGCAAATATGTGGCGAAACAATCCACTCAGACGTGTCGTCGCAACGGGCTGGATGTTTCTTAATCAAGTATCCAGTATCAATATATGCCTGCATCTACTTTCGGATGGAACCATATCATAAGAAATACTTTTAGAGAAATTGAAATTGTTCAAGAGAAATAATATTTTTTTTTTGTTTCATTTAAAAAGAAAATACGTTGTGCAAATATTGTTTGGCAGAATAAAAATAGTAAGGGAAAGAATAGCCTTAAAATATGTAATTTTTATATCGTGCAACATTTATATACTAATACATATGTACATAGTACCTGTGTACATATGTATCATATAAGTAATTTCACAGGAAAACTTTAAAGAACTATCTAGGAATGTCATATACAAGCAAAGTAAAATTTAAAATGCACCCATTAAATTAAACATCACACCTGTAATCACTGAATAGGTAGGCAGAGAGTGTAGTACACTCCCACCTTTCACCAGTTACGTTGACATCTCATTATGGAATAAGTGGTAGACATATTGTCATACACAGGGTACTAATTAAAACTCCGAGCTACTACTAGAAATTCTAGTTAGAAAATCTATGTTAATTAACATTAAGTAGAAAAATCTAGTTAGAAAGTCCTATAGTTTCCGACCTAGGAATTGAACCCATTGACCTCTCAACCGGCAGTCGCGCTCGCAACCATTAAACTAAACACTCGCAACCACTGAGGCGGTAATTTTAAAGCGTCATACCAAAACAATACAAATGTGTCTTATAAATAAAATAAATAATAACTTCTACAGGCAAGCATGATTTAATTTCTTCGGATACAATAAAATTGTCCAGATACAACACAATGGCTGGCGGCGGCGGTTAAAACCATTCAGTATCTCAGTGTCACGATGAGTAAATTGGGGAAGGCAGAGCAAAACCATCCCATTATTCCTGTCAGTATGGCAGCAGGGGAAATTTCTATCTTAATAAGTACAAATAGATGTCTCTCTTTTATAAGTACGTTGAGCGGCGTCTAGTGTTGTCGTTAAAATAAAATTAGGGGGACATTTTCTCTGCTTAATTGGGCACCAGTAATTACTTGAATCTACATTCTGTACTAATAATGATATAAACAAAATCAGCATCAAGATTTTAATCATCTTGGATCAACTCATTTGGATTATTTCGACGATTTCAATACTATTGTTCGTTTTACTGAGGTAGTAGTAATTTCGAAGAATTAATAGAAAAACTGTACACTGATGATTATAATACTTCGCGAAGCTCGAAGTCCGTTAAAAGGTTGAGATTAGATCGTTCCCTTCAAAGTAATGTTTATGATCCTAGATTATCTACGACTTGAAACACAATGCTGACTCTCACGCTTCGAATATCGGCGCGTCGTTTGAATTTTGTTTGAGCTCAACTTCCCAGGCCATCACGGCAACAAAATCACAGAAGGCAGGTAATAATAATGATAAAGTTTAAATAAGTGATTGGTTAATTACAGATCTAAACAATAATTAAGAGCAACAGTAATATAAAATATAAAAGTGAATAAAGTAACGATCTCATTAATATAATTAGGAGATGACTAATAGAGTTCTGACAAATTAAATATTATCAATAACTGACACATAAAAGTAAATATAATTTAAATTGAATTACTACCTTTGTTAATTAGTAAAAATTGAGAAATGTATATTGTACGAGTATATCCTGATTGGATATTAGTCATATCGAGTTCATAATTGAAAGGAACAAGTATTGCAACGAAACATTAAATACCAAAATCAGCTTCCAGTAAAACTTGTAATGATAAACTTTTACACTCGTGCCCAGTTCCAAGTAAATAAATTCAAAATTCTCGTGCCTGCCTTAATGGGAATCGAAAGCGGTACCCTTCCCTTTACTGACCGGTATGGTTACATCACCATTAACCGCTACATCGAATGGGTGCACACACGCTTAATTTTTTTTTTAAATTTCGAATATCGAAACGATATTTAGACGTTCGTTGCCAGCTCTATTTGCTTTTATTTCCCGGCTACGCAAACTGGCAAACTGGCAAAATACTATCGACATTTTCGCTTTCCAACAACGGTAAAAGCATTTCGGGCTATGGCAAATATTTTTAGTGCACTTCTATAAATTGTGAAAACGCTTGTGATAAAAGAATGGACGGCGCCTCCTATTCAATTATCACCACAAACGATAGAATAAAAGTAATAGTAATAAATTAACAATATGTGAAGACTCCTGACATACAGTCAACGACCTACCCAGATCATGTATTATAAAAAATAGACAGCTCAAAAATATAAATACGAGTAATATTCCGCGCGCGCATTATGTTAAACATACATTGGGCTTGAAAATCGGTGAAGGAAACCATCCTGATGAAACTTGCAATCTTCAAAATTTTGTAGAACCTTTTCTAAGACCAGCGTTAAATCACAATCCACTGAATTCGGGTCTCCTTACAATGTTTTTATTCATCATTATCAGCCCTTGCAGTCCATTGCAGGACATAGGCCTCCCCTGAGGGTTTATGCCCATAATCTCCATGCAGGGAATCTGGATTGGGGATCACAGAGCACAGCTTCTCGGTCTCACCAACTACGCAGCTGCCCAAATGCAGCAGGGCATGTACATGTACCTACATATCTTCCAAAAAGTAAACTTAATGTTAAAAGTGTTACATGTTACATGTCACAATATTCATTTAAATATTCCATTAACTTATTATTTTGAAATTTAAAGTCCGACGTTATGGTAGATTTACGGAAAATTTCTTTGCTAGCGTGCAATTTTATATCCGGAGCCCGTAACTCAATGAAACTCGGACAATATTTTGTTTCACACCTCCAATGCAACTAGATTGTAAAACAGTTTGGCTGTAGAGGATTTTGCTAGGCAACTGGAAAAATAATAGAGCCGATGTGTATGGCATGAGCATAAAATTTGGAAAAGTTAATTTTCAGGTTGCATATAAATATTGTTTTTCATATAAATTATAACAGTCATTTATTTTATTAAACCATTTAACAGTAATATGGTATGCATGAAAAATTTAATATGAAAGTGACAGCATTTGTGTGGTATATAGACTTCATACCTACATGCCTTCATAATAAGCCTACATAGGAAGTATCATAGATCAATTGTTATTAACCTCCATCTTCGTACATAATATTACGTAATAAGATAAATAAAAATATACCACAAAACCAAATATTAAACTCCATCCAGAAAGCTTAATTTAAAGTAACAAGAAATAGAATCGAATTGTAAAAAAAATGGTGTAAACATTGCCACACAACGACAAAGTAATTCAAACTCAAAGATTGATTCTATATTTACAATATTAAGTAGTCTATTGAACCTACATAAAATATGTCACTTGGACCTGGAATTATATTATAGTTTTACTATAGTAAGCGTTTTTTTATGCGCTTTAAAATATTCCATTGCTTGCTTGATAATCACAGTAATGAACACGTAGAAAGGGAATAATTGAAATTTGTGAGAAGTATACCACGTTGCGCAAACACTAATTAGTAGATAGAAAGGAATTAAGGAAAGGAAACAAAATTAAAATAATCATTGATTTAGTACGCTGAGTAAGCTGGTCAGCGCCAAGCAAACGAACTATACACCAAAAGTCCAAAATACGTGATACGACAGCAAATGCCGGATTTGTCTGAGCCTAAACACACAAAGTTTTTCCCGAGTCTTCCAATAGAACATCCTTGTAACTAGATTACATCAAGGTCGCTCCGGTATCAGTAAGAAGAATTCTTGTAAATAAAATACTCAATGCTGATTGCGATCACGTCTCTCTTATTTCTTTTACTTCTAATGTATAAAACACGATTACAATATCTAATGCTATTAACCATTATATTAAGTATTCTTGCGCTAATTTTCGTGTTATTATTGCTGCATATTATTATGTTCCATTAAAAAGCTAAACCACAAGTTAATTCATACAAATTTCAGGGTTATTGGCATTTTGCTTAATTTTTACAATACGTAAGTGATTTTTGTTTCAATAACCCTTCTTATTCTGAGAGGAGACCCGTGTCGAACATTGCAATGATAAAAAGGTTCATGTGACGATGAGACAACTTACTGCAACGTTTCTCCAAAGATTGTTAAGTAGTTAAATTTCCAATGCCTCTTTTCTTCTTAATGTAGATATTATCTTACAAAAGCTTAAGTTATCAATCATAAAGAAGTATATGCAATTTAAATTTGTGTATACGATTAGATAAAATTGAGCTTCTATTGACTATCTCTCGCAATTCAGGTGTCTCATCTCATTCCTTATCATCTTTATCATCGTCATTATGATTACTATTATTATAATCAGTCTACTGATAGGCCTCTCTTATTGAGCGTCGTCGCGTCCTGTTTTCTGCGTCCATATACAAAAATTCCGTTCCCTATAACATTTTATCTGTTATTCTTAACTTTATGTGAGACAGTACAGAAGTATGATTTCCCGCCAAATAGCATTAAGAAAATCACGAAGGCTTTGATTATTCATATAGGTATGTCAATAAAACAATATATACAATTAATTACATTTTAACTAACGACTTGTTTCAATGATTTATTTATCTATACTGGGAACAACCACGAGCCCGAACCGAAACCTGACATATGTGAGTGTTACGTTTAGCTATCGAACATAATTCCGGGGAGAACGTGGGACTCCAGTAACTGTAGCGCTCATCGGAATCTTAAATATTGTCAGTTAGCGGAGGTGCTCATTAAACCACGTTCCTGTTTTTTTTATGTCAGACATCAGTTACACGTTTGTAATTTTGTACTTTTCGTTCTTAACTCGACTATTATTATGTAAAATTATTTTGTAATACACACTGTAGTTAACGGATGCAAACATCATAACGGATAATGCCAAAATTATCTTTATTGCATATGTAAAATATGGTTTGTTCAAACTTTAGGCACTTTTGACCTAAAATTAGAGGCTTTATTGCTAAATATAGAGATTAATGTAACGGCTGTGACCAAGCAAAGTACGGCCGCGACCCCATTATACAAAACTTTAACATGGTTCCACCCCCAAGCAAGACATTTGAGATAGTTAATCTCGACGTTTTCACGGTTCATAATGAAATGCTTTCTTGAAATACACTCAAAGGTACCGTCATTTAGCCTTAAGCATAGTTCGAGCTATTTTAGAATTATCGTCCCGAAACAGCCTTCGTTTATAATCGTGTCAAATCAAAGAACCAAGATGAGCTCTGCGATTTTCAATGAACATGTCCAGCGTGGAGACTGTAGGCAGACACCCCCTGCGGGAGGACCTATATCTAATAGTGAACTTAGGCAGGCAGAAAATAAATAAAACAAAATTATAATGTAAGATAAACGTAAACGTAACTGGTGAAACTTGTGAGTGTTCTACACTCCTCTGCCTACCTCTTCGGGGATTACAGGCGTGATGTTACGTTATTATGTAAGATTTACCCCTTAATGAATTTCAATCATGAAAATTAGTCTGAATAATTTCGTGATGTTTGCTGTAGTGCATGGCGGACTGTTCCATTGCTTTTCTATTCTCTGAAACTGTTGCGCCGCGGTTGTGAGTTCGATTTAATCTGTCTGTCCTCACAGAAAATAGGCGGGATTTTATACTTTACAGTTACTCGTCTTGCGGTCGCAATCCTTAAAGTATGTCTCTGTTGGTGTTCAGGTTCAGTACATATTTATTTATTTCACTGTTCAGTGCATATATTTTTATCCACAAAAATTATGTTAGGACCGGTTAATTATACAATGATTTACCAATACAGCCAACGTGTAAAAGTAGTTATGCCGAATAATAAACCAAAGTAATATTTAATTAGAGAAACTTTGATTGTGTCCAGAACATCCGAAAGGGTTTGTTTGAGTTGCGAAACAGGAACCAAAACAGCGTTAACTGAATCCCCAATTTTAGTTTGACTATAATTTATGTATTCAGAAAGTTTCCGACTATATAACCTTTTTATCGTACAACTGGTGAAGGCGGGTCACTTCTCAGAATGAGGAAGGTTATGGCCATAGTTTACCACGCTGCCCTAGTGCCTGGCCAAGTATGCCTGATATATTTACAATTCGCTTTACAAACTGATATTTATAGAAACATTGTATAAATATACTTATTTAGGTATCTATTACTTGACATTTAAGTTCGGTTACAAATATTCCTATCGATGAACACTGCATTGGAAAATTGAACGCCTTACAAAATACAGATACGAAGTGGCAATCAAACATTATATGAAGATACAACGGGGGTACTGACTGGAAAAGCAGCGGTCGTTACATTACTACAGGAAAAAATATCTTAATCTATATATATATTTTTTTACATTAACAGTATGTGATAATAAATGCTTCAAAATCTTCAAATACGTTTAGAGCCAATTTACGTACAGTTATTATGGTAAATAAAACTGAACTACGATGTAATTAAGACGGCTACAATATAATTATGACAGTGGTCGTTAGGACGGCTAAGCACATAACTGTATGAGGCTCAGACACCATAAAACTTCGTATATTGCCAATAACAATACAATTCGATATTCTCTAATGATACCAAGTCTCGTTTCATTTTATAGGGAATATAAAAGGTGATCACAGGAAACGAAAAGTCACGCATGTAATCTCCAAAGAGGTAGACAGAGGAGTGTAGTACACTCATTTTTCTCCAATCCCATCATGGAATAGCGGGTGTGTCTATTGTCACACACCGGGCACAACGCCAAACTCTGAGCTGGTATTACGAATTACAAGCTAGAACAACGTAATAATACTCGACCCTGGATCGAACCCAGAACTTCCAGGTACTCCAATATCACAGAAAAGGTCCAAAAAGACGAAAAACTCACGTCGATGCGTCTATTTGCAGGAAATTCGATGTAGTAATCGTGGTGATCTTCAAAAGGGCCGGTAACGAGATTTCGCGAGGAAATATTACAGAGGATTACCGAATTTTCGGATATTGAACTTCAAACATCTGGGACCGATTGTGAAACCTTATTTATACTTGTACATTTGAGCCTTTGAAAGCTGTACGCAAACATAACGTCAGAAGATTGTCTTGAACAAACAAAAGAAGGCGATTCTATAAACGTATGAAATAGGAAACAGACATAACAAAGTAATTCAAGATACAGTTGTCGTTAGCAAAATTAATACAAAAGACCCTGTTAATTTGATTTATTCACTAGACTGAGATGGCAAATATATTTGAAATACAAAATGTTTGACTAAGATGACTTATGCTGTATACGAATACACAACACAATTGTATTATGTTTATCTTGCTAACTACCAAATTACTTTGCTGATTAAGCGAACCAAGTCAATTTTCTTTCTCTTACCATCGAAAGTTTCATTACCGGATAACGTTCCGCACGTAAATTGTGCTTCGATAAAGATTTGTCTAGCTAAATGTACGGTGAGTCTGGAAACTTGGCGTAATAATAATATGCATTAACAAACTTTCTGCCCGTACCCTATATCAATTGCACATGTATAAAATATACAAAAGAACATCAAAAATTTTGACGCATTTAATGTTCGACAGTAATCACACGTAAACGCAAATAATCATTACCGAAAACTTTTGTTCCCACCTCACGTCTTCACGTCCTTCGGCAACTCGTGACCGTAACGAGACAAGTGCTAACGTATTTAAAATCCAAAAAGATACGTAAAAGTTAATAGTTATTTCTCGCGGTCCCTTCGCTGAAAGTTGTGTAATTAGGCGTGAAACGTTTTTAACTTAATGGGCCGACACCGTGCATAATGATGAAATGGTAATTCACATGGTGAAGTTCGAACAAAATTACCTTAATTAAAATATTAATAATATTATTTTATGAAAGTGTAAAAATGCCCATATGCTTGTAATGAAGCTGATGTTAACCAATCTTTATATCATAGGAACATCTACGTATATCCAACTATCAAAAGAAATAAAACCCTCTGGATCAAATATGTTTTATTCTAGTTTTGTTAAATATGTAATATTCTAGTTTTGTTATATAAATAAATTAAGTTTGTTACTCGTGACTCGTTCCAAAAACTCACATTGTCGCCGCACAATCCCTTTTGTACGATATCAGCGGTAGGCTTAAATAGTATGCATACCCTAAACCCTTTCCTAGTAGTCTGACTATCTCCTTGACGAATTTTACTGAAAATATTTCAGATTTTAGGACGCAAGAATGTAACAGACTTACTACTAGTTTGAAGGTCTACTTTCGTGTTTTTTTCATAAGTGTGGACATCAACAACACCATTAACTTTCTCGTCGCACTTCATAATTAAAATTAACACGCACTCATTACATACGTCACATATGTAAATATGTGATCTACTACATATTATGCACGTATGTAAGAACATAGATTTTTGGCACTCGGTGCTCTCTGCCTACACCGTGAGGGACCGTTGTCGTGAAGACATATGCACATATTATATATAGCAAAATGTATTTACGTATGTATGTACTTACATACGTCTTCTTTACATTTAACGATACAAATGCATTTAAGGCAAAGTACAATACGCAATATAATTTTATGATTGTCATTTGTAAGTCGTAACTCATCTAGGTATATTATATGTTTTAAATATAACTTTTTAATTATTATATTAGTAATCATTATTGAATAATTATATCATTTTATATTCCAATAACAGCAGATTCCTTTACGTATCATATGTACGAGTATTTTTACCAAGCTTTTATAATTTATCTTTCGTGATAACATTTCACGTATAACGTTCACGTGATTTTGTCGCAAAATCAAATAAATCTTAATAAACTGTACCATTATACGTCTTAAACAATATTTAGGTTTACAATACGCTACACACTACAAAAGAAATATATTCCTTTGTAAGAAATTAAAAAACTATACAAGATATTATTACCTCTACCTATGTAGAGACACAACCGCTCTCCCCTTTGCGTGTGTACAACTGTGTACATTTGAACGTTAAAATTACCTATGTAACGTTTCGTTAAACAAGAGAACATATGCAAACACGACGCTCAATCATACGCCCTCGTAGCACGGAACAAAGCGGGCACGTACTTAACAACACCAAATTTAATGCTACATAATATAGCACGAACATAAATACTGAGCCGGGTGTCAGAGGTCTTCGATACGGGCCGGAGCGTATGAAGGGAGTGATGAATATATTACCGATAAAGACATTATCGACTAGTTTTGGATCTATCCGAACTCCCTCATATTGCAGTAAGATCATGGATGAGCTATGCGTCGGGCCGGTAAACAATGAAATTATCTTTCGATACCCCGTTGGTTTTGAAAATTCAGCCCACTACAAAGAGTTTCACAGAAAGATTTGATTAAACCGATTAGATTTATTTAATCAAATCATAAAAAATCAACTTAATCAATTTGTTTAATGAACTATGGTAAAGACTTCCGGTAGATGCATACATAAATATAATAATGTAATACATATATACACATATGAACGTCATAATCATCAGCTACCCTTAGTCCACTGCTGGACGTAGGCTTCATCGAAAGGAGTCTGCTTATAATGCACGTCTTCTCGCACCGCCTGCGTTGCTGTCCCTAGGTGGCAGTGCATTCAGCCGTGCCTAGATAGGCTGCGTCAGACCGCGATCTCATTGATCGCGTTGGTTAAAAGCGCAATTGCCGATTGAAAGGTCCCGGGTTCAATTACCGGATTGTTCAAACTTAGGTTTTCTAGTGGTGGCTCGAAGTCTGGACATGTGCCGGAGGGGTAGCGGGGTTTGGAAATAGAGTTACCACCTTTTCCATAGTAGGACTTAAATGAAACTGGTGAAATGTGCCAGTGAACTATACTACCTTCTCAGGGATTACAGGAGTGATGTTACGTTGCTACTAACATTTAGTTCACTTGCATCACAATACAATAGTTTAATGCTGTTGATGCGCCGAACACCTTTCGTAACCTACATAGTCGTAGTCATGGGTAAACAATAAAGATTAAATAAATAAATAAACGCCTGCGACAATACAATATCAATTTGTTACCGCTACGTAACAAATTCTTACAAGAGAAACAGACTAACAATGCCCGGAAATGGAGTGGGGATCCATTTCGCTCGGATGGCCATTTGTACTGCTCTCGCTAATTATCCAACTCGCCCCACTTCACACTAATTTAACTATCCACATCGTGCTGCAAACCGCTTCAGGCCTCAAGTTCTGATCCGATTTGAATAAACCTGTTTAGTAATCGAATTACTTGTGTACAGCCATAGCACTTTCGTTTGTTTTATACTTATACGTTAAACAAATATTAGTATTGAAATCCTTGCCGTCAGATACTTTATAATGATATTAACTAGGTAGTGAGTTGAAAGGTTTTTAGCAAAAGATCAATTCTACAATTATGAAGAATTGTTCTTTGGTATCTTTTCTCTACATAATTACAAATGCTACATGTTTGTAAAAAACTTATAATTAACAGCGTCTAATTTAATTAGTTGTTCATAGTAATCGTGGCCATGGCATTAGAATTCTTCATACCGCGAACTGTATGAGTCACTGCGAATCTACCGCCACCTATATTGCAAACCTAGTATATCTTCTATTTAAAATTAAAGTTCTTCTTGTACATAGTTCTCCTCAAATGTCCTCCCCATAAAAACCAATATTAGTTACATAAATATGTATACATATATTATTACGTTTAGAAAAACTTTCATACCAGCTTTTGAGAATATTGCGCGCACGGATGTGTGTAAGATCTGAGTAGTTGAATTTGACATAGTTGTAGAAAATAAATAGAGAAAGCTAAAATTTGTATGCGACATATTTCATAAACACGTTAAATAAAACACTTATTGCTTCCGTTCATAGCGTAGCTATAGTATGTATATTATGTGGTCCAACTCACGCATGACAAACTCAGAAAGCTCATGATCGAAGGCAGCAGATGATGACAGAAGTTTTTTGCCTCACTACCGTTCAGGAATTTTCCGTAACTATCAAACTCCATATTTAATGAGTTAAAGGCTAGGTTATATAAACAAAGAATAATTAAAGTTTAAAGTTTTAAACACATCATGACACATTATGAACAAATATTTCGTAATTCATAGAATATCCATATGTACATTTTAGCTTCAGCTCTTTAAAGTTATAGCTTCAGCTCCTTAAAATGTAAACTTACAATGTTGAGCATAGAGAAATATTGCTTGATAATGTAATACATTACGCCGAGAATAGTTGAATTGGTACTCTATTTGGAGTATTATGTTAAAAGAAAATTTTTGTGAAATGTTTACTCAGTATTATTAAGTTTCATGTGTACTATCATATACTAGTACTGTCATTCCAAAACTTCATTTTGTAACAATTATTTTGCCAATTCATGTTTTCATTTTATTCCATAGTTCGTTATTAACGAATATTACAATCATATTATTAAAACTACTAGCACGAACAACATAAATACGACTGTTGTATTATTACATTTTCAGAGGAAGTTGAATACAATTAATTAAACTGTGAATCGCAATTCGATTCAACTCAATTGTAATTCAAAGTAGTCGAATTAATTAATTCACTTTACTGATTATGGTTCGGATTTAAACGATATGTGATATGGATTATTTTTGTTTTATTCCTTGGAAGGCACTACGTACTATTTTTTTTGGGACTGTTTTATTGTTCCACTGTTGGATCACGAGTTCCATGGCCTCTGGGGTGAATTCGAAAATACTAGATTATCACTTTATGCACTTATAAAATATCTAATTAATTTCATAGAAAAATATAATTGGGCACTATCAATATAGGTTCAAGACGCAATTAATATTTATTAAACAGTAATGTGCAGAAAATAAGATTTCAAATAATTGACCCATCAACAAGTTAATTATCATAAGGGATTTTTGGATTTTTTTACATTAACTATTATTTTTGTGTATTGCACACAGTAGCGCTATCGCTGTGTCATTATCTGCTGCGTTTTTATCATTACTTATTTTTCACAGAGCGGAAAAAAGCCCTTAAAATAATGTTATGAATGTCAAAAGTTAAATAATTATAACTCTATCATGTCGAAAGAATGGCAGATGCAAGAATAAAAAAACAGATTCACAAAGTGAATGGCGTAAAAAATAATAGAGAATAATAACACAAATATGTTTTTAACGCAGGCCGGTAAAATGTGAGCCCTTAAATCAACTTCGGTGGACCTTTCTCATGTATATTTCATTTTGGCACCCCGTATTGAATTCTGGTTTCAATTGTGGCCCCACGTTCGTTGAATCACATCTACAAAACTTTTGGGAAAAATATGAAAAACGTACGAACGCGCAGTCCGTAAAATATTAATAACTTTTTCTGTCACTTCATCATCAGAACTGGTACACACTATGACAATTAGAAAATATATTCGTTTCATTCTGAATTTAATCGTATTTTGGTTTTTAAAGAAACGTAACAAAAAAAAAACATAGAAATAAGAATTAGCGGAATAAATCAAATTAGAAGTAACTTAAATATTAAAAGCTTTTATTATTAAATGAAAAGCTGTAAATATATCGAGTAAACTTGGGTGACAATCTTAAGAGAAATAAAAGAAATCGCAAATCAAAATGCCAGTCAGGTGCCCGATAATATTAAATTTATTTATAAAGTCTAGCTTTTCGTTTTTACCACTAATTAAAATTTATGCGTAATAAATATTCATTTATGTTATTAACTCATTAAATATGTAATTTCAAAACAATATAAAATATAACAAAAAACATATCGGTAAATAAAGAATTTAAGCAAAGTAAAAGTAAAAAAAATCTGTCATGTTATCTTTCAAGAATTGTGACTTAAAAAAACGTAATAAAAAGTTTTACTTACTTATCATTCTATTCCGCGAAGACCCGACTTCGGTGAAGCACTGATTATATAATAGTTTTCAAAGTTTCTATCACTATGTAATTAAACAAAAACAAGTCCAAAAATTCTGAAAATATACAAGAACATTTTAGTTGGCAGTTTTTATATATTTTCTATTGAAAAAATAGCTGAAAAGAAATAAAATTAATGTTATGTTTGCATCTATTTTCGAGTATACTTCACGCAGTGAGGCTCCCGAGCCGACTGGACCGTATCCGGGGTGACTTTTCCCGATTTGTCATTTTCCATGAAGATTCACCACGCAAAGGATGGCGTATTCGCGAATTTCTCTGTAGATTACAGCGCCATCTAGATGAAAACTCCGTAGATACTTATTTTATATAATTTATGTTACAGCACCATCTAGTAGTAGACTATAGACACAATAATTTATGCTTCTATAGAACAGTTATGATTAGTTTCGACATTGCACAATAGATGTCGTAGTCACTATACAAAGATTTTCTGCGGACGGATAATACTAATGTCTGTGATTTAAAAAATGATAAAAATCAAAATAAGTTATTATTTTTACTCTTAGAAGCAAACATGACTGTGAGTATTCTTTACGCGCGATCATAATAATATTTTGCTTCAATAATTTAATCATCACGCTTGTAATCCCCGAAGAGGTAGGCAGAGGAATGTAGCACACTCCCACGTTCCACCAGTTATTTTTATGTCGCACTATGGACTAGGTGATAAACCTAATGCCACATATCAAATACATATCCAGACTTCAAGCCACTACTAGAAAATGTATCTTAGAAAATCCAACAGTGCCCGACCCGACCTCTCCGTCGGCAGTCCCTCTTGCAACCAACTCGACTAACGAGGCAGCAAATTTGTAGTTATAAATAGTTTAAATAAATTAACACGATTAAATTTATATTTTTTTTGTAATTATAATTAATTTTATAAAATTGAAATAGACGATACATATAAAAAAGTAAATGCGTAAATTGCATTAAAGGATTCTTAATAAATAAAGTATAACAAAGCCTAAAAGTCATTTTAGTCAAAAAAAAGTTGGTTTATAAATGGTAAATATAATACTCTCGAGTCGCGACTAAAAAGGGTTCACCTCTAAATATTTTTAACCAAAACTAATGTCGAAACGCAAACAAAACTTTCAATGTGGAATTATTGTACTCAAAAGAGGGCATTGGCGTTACCTCTTCATAATATATACCCTGTGGATTCGTCCACGGGCCCTCAGCGGTTAACTGCTTCTGCGGTCGACTGCGCGACTAGCCGCGGCTTACGACGTTGCGGCGCGTTGACCGGTAAGACCTATGCCTTAATAACCAATGTTTCGTGTAAAATTTCATAAAACTCAAATACAAATGTCGTTAAGTCTTTCAATAATTACAAAATTGCCGTTTCAACTCTTATCTCAACGGGATAGAAGGGTTCGTGCTGTACTGAAGTTTCAGAACAAAACACTCTCAAGAGTTTTTAGAGGCAAAAAGACTAAAGTCATATTTACGATCCCCAAGGTCGCCAATCAAGCGACGCCCTAAGCACGCACCGTGCCCCACAAATCTTATAGTTGATCAAAATTTAGGACGTAATTTACCTACCATTTTCAAGAAATATAAATGAGTTTCTGAAACAAACTAAATACCAGATATACCAACTCACTAAGCGTGATTATTATGGACTGAGCTAAATGTTTATTCAGCAAGAAGACTTATCAAAACATAATATTCAAACGTTAGTCTCGTTGGTCGTGTTGGTTGCAAGAGCGGCTGCCGAACTAGGGATCCTGGCCTCAATACTGGGTCGAGCATTATAGGTTTTTTGTAACTCAGATTTTCTAGAAGCGGCTCGGAGTCTGGATTGTGCCCGGTGTATGGCAATAGATTCACCACCTAGTTTTAATCAGACGCAAACCTAACTGGTGAAACGTCAGGGTGTACTACACTCCTCTGCCTACCTTTTCAAGGATTAAAGGTGTGATGTTACGTAGTGTCAAAACATTTAAGTCTTATCTCTTAAAAAACTACAATATCATATGCTCCTAACATAGGAAGCCATTTGATAACAAGAAGTACCTAGTACATTGCGATTTGATAATTATGCGAGAAATAAGTTAACTCAGTTTAAGTTTTTGCCAAACATATTCGTCTAAATTAACTTTAATCACTTATGAGTAGCCTTGTAATAAAAACCTTTGCAAAATCTTCACGGAAACTGAATAAACTTAAAATCCTTGTTGTTTAAATAAAAAAATTGAAGACATAGATAAGCATAACATGACATCTTTATTACCCCGCAGGGATAGGCAGAGGAATGTAGTACACTTCCATGATTTACCAGTTAATACGTTCCACTATGGAATATAATTTAGACCTATTGTAAAGTAGCCATCCGTCCTTGTTTCCCAGAACTCTTTGTTCAGAAATTTTTGTTTTTTATTTTAATTAGTTAATTTTGACTCGTATTATTTTACACACATCCTTTTATTAATATTAGATTTATATTTTTATTATATATAAATTTAAGTATTGCTACCGTGTAATTACAACGAGTTGTAAACTAAATGTGTCTAATTTCCTACTTTTAAATCTTAAATCCAGCTTTAAAGATTTGTGAAAGTTAGGTTTGGATGTCTAGCTTTTTGCTACATGCCGGACAAAAATCCAGACCCCTGCAACTACTGGGATAAAAACAAAAATTGGTCATCAATTATGCCTTTTAGCTCCCAACATGGTTAATAGACGGTTAAAACATGGAACTCCCAAGAATGGTTAAAAATTACAACAGTAAACTTTATTTGGAAGACAAATAATTTTTCATATAGTGAGTACAAAATGCTAACATTTGGTGACCGACTGAAGTTTGTATTTCGGTTTCTGTTTTTGACAAAAATGTAAGGAATGTACTGGGTTTCAAGGTCAATTTCCCAAACCCGAGCGAACCTCAAACGTCTGGGGTGCTGATATACAATAGACAGTTCCGTTAAATACACTTCCGCTGTGAAGTCGCAGCATCAACGGTAGCGTGGGTATTACGGACAAAAACACACCAAAATTA
>DWDU01000206.1:0-21565 GCA_018245575.1 Jemadia suekentonmiller | reverse complement strand
ACAATTTTTATTATTTTATTCAATACTTTATGCAGATTTAGATATCTTCGAACTTATAAATCTCTGCTAACTACTAAGCAATGATTACTTTCCTTATCTTTTTTCCACCGCTTAGTTTGAGGAACAATTGAATGGAGTCATATTGAACTACCGATAAGAGTCCATTTTTCGTGGCACTAACAATTGGCCCGATAACATTATGCAGTAGACAAAGCGCCGTAAAGATTACGCCGACTTAACCAGTAACTTGTCTTTTTGTAAATGTACATTTAGAATGTTGATGTTAATATCTAAGGGTAGTCGCCCTTGCTTGCAATGTGGGTCGTATATTGTCCATTCGTGTCGAACGTTCGCGACCACTTTTCACATCTACACCCAATAGCTATAAGGTTGGAAATGTTAATGTTAATCCGACGTATAGTGTCAAGGGTGTTTCTGAGTGTTGCCAATAATCCCTTCCAGCGAGTCTGTCGGGTGCCCTCGCAGACGGTTCGTTGTGTAATTTTGTTTCGCCTCTTTTCTGTTCCGCACTCGTGTCATTCTGCATTACACTAGCATCCTAATGTCAGCTTAACGCCTCCCGGATTAAAGTCCATACTTGCCTGAATGCATTATGTAATGTTGTGAAGTTTAAATGCTGTACGCTAAAATTGCGTCAGATTGGATTTGCGTCTCACGTGATGTTCATTTATTTTAAGAGCTTTGCCACCAGCATTCTAATGAGGATGCCTATGAAGTAAACAGTTCCATTTACTATTATTCAGCACACGGTTTTAGTTGGCATGATTTCCGTCATTTGTGTGATTATTAAATGGCAAAACAGCTGATACTCCATTCAAGCCGGGCTGTGAATATTAAACCTACTTATCACGCTTCCAAGAGGTTTGTTTTCTTGTCAAATTTATTGTAAATATTACCTTACGTTTATATCACAATAGATGTCACCAAGCAGGTGCTTCATGACGCTCAAAAAGTAATATCCTTTAGAAATATGTTTACATTTTCAAATGAAATTCTAACTTATTTAAACTTAGTGACATGCAGTATGGAGTGATCTATTCATATTATGTACAGAAATGGTTAAGGCTAGTGTATCTTATGTGAATGTCATTGGACTTCTTACAAACAAAGATAAACATAGTTCAAAGATAAATGTTTAATATTATTATTCTTGTTTACATTTTGTTTTACTTTGACGTCGAATTACGAAAGAGTAGCCGTTATCATTGTGTTTAATTTAGTTGTATTTCTTGTATTACTCACAAATGAAGTAAAATATTAAAGCATACTGCACTACTCTACTATGGCCTTAACTTTTTAATTCTGAAACGAAACTCTTGTAGGACAATAAAAAGACTAATGATAATGAATATAATGAATGATAATGAATAAGGTTATAATACCTTTTGGTTATGTTAAAACATTACATAATATAATTTAAATGCCGCAGCTACACAATATATTACTTAAATCCATTTACATTGTAGGTCACTGGTTATAATACCATTGGTAATGACATTTTACTGCTGTAAGGTTTCAGTTACAAGATAAGTCATCATTATAGCACAAGGCGTTTAACGCAATAGGTGCGGATAAAACTTATGTTTGTTGAAAATGGTGCGAATTGAACAATGGTATCTACATTTTTTTATCTGATCGTCTAGTGAGTCGTACATCTAATGTAATGGCTACATAATTCGCGTCCGACGAGCATCGCTGATGCGGCACGACTCCGAACGAAATGTCCGATAACGCTCGTGAATTAAATGCGGGTAGTTGGATGTTTGATTCGGAGACCGCTTTCGCAACCTCTTTTTTCTTATCGCTCCATGAAAGTGCTATGTATAGACTGTTTGATGTTTTTACTTTTATTTTTAGATGACGTGTACAGATTAAGGCCGAATTACTTTTTCCTTTAATCTTACTTTATTATACTTGGTTTTTAGTTAAATATTGAACAAAGAGAATCTTACATACATTTCCAAGTATTTTAGACTCAGTAAGTGAATGTAATTATTTAGATCTTAAAGTGTTCATTACTAACAGTTTGAGATTCGTCGACTTACGAGTATGTTATAAGGCTGAATAGTAATGACAGATATGTTAAGCGCTGTGAACACATCAAAAGGTTTATTATGTTCTGAGTAAACTGTTAATAGTTCGATTAACTGCGTGATGACGTCAGAAGTTATCGTAACCGAGGTCTAATTTGGACGTAATCGAGCGTTAAACTGCGTTTAGTATTGTTGATTTCGATGATGCTGAAATTTTTCGTTTATTTTGATTTCACTGCGTCTAGCTAAATTCAAAAGTGTATTTTTACACACATACATACGAGTACATATTGTTACGCTTTAGAGATTTAACATAGGGATACCAAGAAATTTTATCGCCTAGTCTTAAGGAAAACTTCTTGTCAATCTTGATTATTTTCGCTTTTCTACGATATTATGTTAAATACATACATATATATTTTCACGCCAGGTCCCTTGCGGGGTAGGGAGAAACACAGAGTGTCAAATATCTCTATTCTTACACACCTGTCTTGCCTCTTTCACATTCATCACTCTCTTCATACACGCACGCCGGTTTCGGAGACTTCTATCGTCCCCATCAGATAAAACCTTATTTATTTGGTCTAGGTAGGTCAGTCTTGGTCTCCCTCGGCACCTGCGTCCATCAACATTCGCATTGTATATTATTAGATACAGATGATGTACATAATATAACCATACTTTTGTAATAAGGCAAGATTATGGCAATTTTTCTGCCTTTTTTCTTGCCCTTATGCGCTATAAGTAAATCAGTTTGCATAATGTTATGGAACATGCCATTCTTCTAAAACGAGCAACACTTAAACGAAAAAAACAGGAAATGAGGCTTAATGTAAAGATTTAAAAAATCTGTGTGTCTCCTGTGTAATTATCTAAATACCGCTCAAATGTTCCTTTATAATCCAGTCCAAATAGCACTAATAGAGTCCGGGTTTCTTGTTGGAATTGCCAGAAAATACCTTTTGTGGTACGGAGTAAATTAGTTTTGTGTTGACACCCTCACTGCGAAAACTTTAATTGAAGCCGACGACGAAAATGTGCTCGTGAATTATTTACCAAAATAACGTTTCACAGATAGGAGTTTTCGCCATGAATAAATATTATTTAGGAGGGACAAAAGTATATTTCCATGTCCAGGAATAGGGTCAGTAGAACGATGGTTTCTAGGGCTACTAGAATGTTTTATCAAATTTTTTAATTGATCTGTGTTTTAACTCAAGATTGATATTTTTGAAAACTAGGTATGTATAACGCACATGGTACAATGTTAATGTACATATACATATTTTACTCACGAGATAATATCGATGAATGCGCATGAAATCCACTGAATGGTAACTTGTTGTATGTGTATAGGTACAAATATCTTGGTACTATAAAGTGATAATAAAAATAATATTCCAAGGTTATCGATAATGTTTGAAACGAATGTAAGATGCTTGTATTAAACAATTTTGGAAATTGAAAATGAATTCATGTAGTCCAACTGGTAAACAAAGTGCTTAAAGCGCTTAAATGTTTTATTTCCATAAATTACATTTCATTGCTGTTATTTAATTATGTGAAAGGAAAATATTAAGGGAGTTCGTTATTTTTATTAAATTAATTCTTGTTTTTGTTATGGTGGTTTCGTATGAAATATCAATTGATGTGGTTACCAAGTTTATTATACTTAATTTATTTACCATAATATTAACGCAAGTAACTTTCTTCCCGCTAATCGTATATTTGCAGTACTTCACAAACTATATATATATATTTAAGTAGAAATCTCAGTATTGAACGCAACGATTCAAAATTTCCAACAAGTTTATTTCAGTTCGCAAAAAACATTACAAATTTTGAACAATTTTAATTTGGACTTGATGTGATAATTTTAATAACAACCTTTTTTATATAACGGGCGGCTATATATCGACACAAAAGCAAGTTTTATATATTAATAAATACATTTTGTTTGATATCAACAGTTGCGTCCATACAGCGAAATAACCGACAGCGCAATTCACCCCTTAATAGTATTATAGGATGAATATTCCCAAGACACTGAGGCTGCGTTTTAACCATTGGGGACGAAAGGGCATCCCGTCCAGAGGGGTGTTTTCCACATGAATGCGGTATTATGTTTATGACTCGAATAATGATGATTCCTGCGATGCATTGAGGCCAACAAAATTTAATCTAAGAAAGTCTTTAATCTATGTAATGCAATTCGTCTTAAATATTAAAAGATAATAAGATGTTACCAAAATATTAGATTTTCATCCAGTAATATAATCAAAAGGATATGAAGATTAATTTATTATAGACGCTCATACTATGATAAAAATAGCCTTGAGGATTACGCCAAATCGATTTGAATTTTAAATTTATATTGGAAAAACTGTACCTTAACATATATCTCTTGCGAATTTGCCTAAATACTAGTATAGATACGCGTATTTGTTTAATGATCTATTGTTGGAAGTAAACGGATTGAATATATCGTTTTACTTTTCTTATTGAATCTAGTTTATTATGTACTAACTGAAATTACCAAACGAAATATTTTATTACTATTTAATGCACTTTCCGTTGGTAAGCTTTATTAAAATACTTAAATATGTATATTTCTAAGCATTGTTCCCGCATCGTGAGCATTTCAAAACAGTGTTTTTTTTTAAAAGAATCGAACCACTCAGACGACGTACACTCCGACTAATCCGATTCCCCTGCTTAGATATATATTGAAGATAAATGCTGTGATTTATATGCGCTTATTGCTTGCCGCCGTCCGCCATTATGTTTTTGATTGTGCTTTCTGAATTGCATTATCTCGTTATATGCTCGTTAGGGTGTTTTGCGTCTTCTGAGGGGGAGATATATGTACTGTTGATGTATTTAAATTTTGTAAGTTGAAGTAACTGTTAGATAAATCATATATAGTTGTGTTTAGGTAAGGGAAAAATATATACCTATAAATATGTATTAAAAATAGTACAATTGCATCTATCTAGAAAATACCTTATATATGTAGTGTTTCTCAATCCGGAAATTATATTTTCTTATTACTCTGTGTTTCTGATAAATGTAATTGTACTTTAGTGTAATGTATGCTTTTTACTCAATAAAAGATGTCATTACATAGAATATAAATAAATATATAATGACGGATTGTCACGAAGTTGACACTTAACTAGTTCAATTTTAATAGTAAGATGTTATCTAAATATGAAAATTAGTCAATATTGTTAGAGCGCGATAAAAGAGAAATATAGAAAGTGATGAAATAAAAAAAAACCTAAGCACGTGCACAGAGTGTCTGACGTTTTATTGTAGGAGTCAAAGAAACGGTTAGGTAACGCGATCGGCTCGCTCGTAAAATTATTTTTTTCTTATCCTTTCGATCTCCAAAATACCCGTCCGTAACGAAAATCGAAATGATCTTTATCGGGGTGAAAGGTATGTTTTATAATATCGGACACACATCGCGTAGTGTATACCATGTTCCTGTATATAACGGCTTTGAAGGAGAGCTCTCTTTGCGCTTCTCTTGAAGAACCCCATGTCATAGCGCTCCGGGAAAGGCTCAGATAGAAGCTCATTCCACATCTTGCACGCACGCGGTAAAAATGTAATGCGTGTATGTAGCGCTTTGTATCTCTTAATTATATATAGCGCTTTGTGTCTCTTAATTGTATGTAGCGCTTTGTATGTCTTTTAGCAGCAAATGGTTTATTTCAGTTGTTCCGAATGTGGTACGTTGCTTACGACCAACTTCCAGTCAAATTTTTCCTCCAGCAGAAATATGTAGTATCCAAAATTTCGGTTCACAGTTTTAAAGAAAAAATTAATCAAATATGTATGTACGAGTACCTACGTAGCTCATTTTGGTAAATATAAATGCATAAGTGTTTTATATTTTATTATAATTCGATCGAGTTACATATCGAGAACAGTAAAATTATTCAAAGGATATAGTGAAATATGAAATAATTACTTGACGGATAATTATTATTGTTTAAATATTTCTTTTGTGTTATATCAGAGATCGTATTTGGAATAATTGGGCAGTTTAAAACTAGAATGTTTCGAAACTGTGACCAAATAAAATAAGCCTATCACGAGTCTAATTTGAGTACGGATAGTATAACGAACATTTGTTATGTTTGTCAATGTCGTCTCAAGTGATTTAGGGGCGTATTCCCTGAAAAACGTTCTGTTTTTACATTCCCCCTAAACTGTGGAACAATGTCGTTTGTTCCAGCGGCTACAGTTATAAAATGTATAATGTTATCGATGCAGGGTGTTATCTATTTTCGGTTTAACTAGGTATTGTATTTAAACCAATCGATATACCTAGTATATTTTAAATTGATTGCAGCAACAGTGCCACTAAGTTTGGTCAGCTGTTAATTTTTACTGACTGTATGTATGTAGGTTTTTAATTTTTTTCCAACTTTTTACTTCCAATAAGCTTTAAAGCTGCTATCATTAATTCAGTTGGACAAATACAGAGTGACCCTTTTTAGTCATAACTGCATCCAAAGTGCAAATTTATAGAATTTGCTTGCGTTTACATGTACGAAGAGAGCGTTATATAGAATATAGAAGAGTGCGTCCGGTCTGTAAATATAGAGATATTTAATGTTCATACCGCTCTGTCGACCCCTTAAGAAACCTGGAGTAATGACATGGTAATATTATAATAATATTTATTTCTGATAATTGACGTCTTAGAATTATCACCGTATCGGAATATGATATATCTGCGTCCGCCCGACGGTTAGCGCGGTTCGGAGTTCGCTCGGAGCGTGCACGAAACTAACATCTTTGGGATAAGGGCGCTGGAGCGTAGGTGCGTGGCAAAAAAAGCGTTGCTCGTATTGAACGTGACGTAACGAGTGTTGGAAGTCCGCATGTGGGTTTATCGACAATAAAGCGTCTAGGGGCGTTTTGTTTATTGCCCCTTTTTATTAACGGGAACATGTGTCGACGATATGTATTAATAGTGAAACTCTCAATGTATGTGGTCGACACCTGTGACAATTAATACAGTAAAACAATTGGACACACACGCAACGTTATTCGTCAGTGTATCGAACCGACTGTCACTGACGTACTCGCACATTATCCCCTGTGTTTTCATAAACTATAGTTCATATTACCGTTAAATTGTTCGGTGTACCTAATTGTAGCGCAAATAATTCAAGTCGACGAAACAGCCGCGACCCGAAACAGTGTCGTTCCATTAATTTAACGGTCGCTAACGATGTTTGGTTATGTTTAATTTGCGATTATGAACCAATGAA
This sequence comes from Jemadia suekentonmiller, assembly GCA_018245575.1. Classification (NCBI taxonomy): domain Eukaryota; kingdom Metazoa; phylum Arthropoda; class Insecta; order Lepidoptera; family Hesperiidae; genus Jemadia; species Jemadia suekentonmiller. The sequence goes on along the minus strand of DWDU01000206.1, from coordinate 14,220 downwards.
ACGACCCCCGCCATGAAAACTTGTACTCGGTATTAGCATTGTGTTTTATGTATCCCCGTTTGGGGTTTCGTGCTTATGAATTTATATCGCTACGAATTCAAATACCGCACCCAGTTCGTTGTGTTAGGTACGGCCGGACTTCGTGGCTTAAGTGACTACTTGGCTCAACAACTGTGTGAGAGCGAGTGATTAATTGGCTTAGGTTTTGCGTTTTCAATCTACGGCCTGTGAAAATATAATAAAGGTACTTACATAACAATTTTCGTGACATATTTTAGTGATGCATATAAAGTTTGAGATATGATATCGTAGATTTATTGTAGGAAAAATGTATGTCTCATAAAATTTTTAAGCACCGCAAATATCATATCAATACATCTATATATGTATGTGTACGTGTCAAAATATGCAACTATGTGAAACATTAATATTTTAGACGGATATACTAAAATATAAATGTATGAAATAGCGGACCATTTGGGGGAATAACGTAACATCACGCTTGTAATCTCCGAAAGGGCAGGCAGAGGAATGTAGTACCTACAGTCCCACGTTTCACCAGTTATGTTTACGTCCCAATGTGGAATAGGTGGTGAGCCTATCGCCATACACCGGGAACATTTCCAGACTCCAAGTCACTACTACAAAATTTAAATTAGAAAAATCTGAGTACCCGTCCCGGGAATCGAACCCAGGACCTCCCGATCGGCAATCGCCCTTTCAACCAACAAGACCAACGAGGCAGTCAATGTTCGGGGAATGTTTTTGTTAAAAATTATTTCCGTCCAGTTCCAGTTAATTTACACAGCGGACACTCAACGAGGTTTTAAAGCCGTCTTGAAAGTGTTTTCTGAGAATCTTCCCATTGCGAGAGGTTTTTTTAAGCGATGTTGACTCAGTGTTAAGTAAGGTCGGTTACAAAACACGTGGTGTTCGTTAACACGTCGCCGTCTCGAGCGACGTGTTCCCGAGTGATCCGTTTTAAATTAGAACTGAGGGAGCGTCAGCGATGACGTAACGTCGACACCACGGACATAATTAGATTCGGTGGTGACGCTTCGTTAATCTGTTCATTAGATAGATAAAAAATATTATGTCTAAATTTTGCTTTTGAAAAAGGTTTAATTACTAATTAGTTACGAATAAAATTGCTATATATAGGAACGGTGATATTCTCTAAGAAATTTATGTTTATTCATCATGAGAACAGTAAAAAAACGTAACATCACGCCTGTAATCCCCGAAGAGGCAGGCAGAGGAGTGTAGAACACTCCCACGTTTCACCAGTTACGTTTATTGTTATCAAATTGTTAGTTTTTTGGGGTTTCAGGTTGCCCTTAATCCTTTTTATTCTGTTATTTTAAATCGTTATATGATTCGCTTTGTAACGTAACATAACGTAACATCACGCCTGTAATCCCCGAAGAGGTAGGCAGAGGAGTGTAGAACACTCCCACTCGCTTTGTCTTGTATAATTAAGCGATTATAAAATATTCATAGCACTATTATTCACACAAAAAGTTTCACCTCTTAAGTGACGCTCAGTCTCTCTCATAAACGCATAACTCAAAGAAATCCGTTATTATTTTGAATAATGAAACGAAGTGTTCTCGAAAAGCCATAAAAAGAGACCGCATTTATCTATCTACCCAACATTTAATAGTCCAAAGGCTTGCTTAACTTTTGCTATCGTGCATATAAAGTAACAGATTATGCTAAGCAAAACAATAATCCGCTACTGGAGTTGCAGAGCTGTAGACCACCGAACTTGTCCCAGTTAAAAGGGGGATTCTTGATAACAAGCTTTACGAAGTTTGTGACTATAAAAAAGAAAACGAATGCCCGAATGCCTTATGCTTCTGTGAGAAAAAATCCTCGAATTTGGGAATACGCAAATGTATGTTTATAGATACATTTCTGTGCGTTGTCGCTCCGTAAAGTATAATTTGCGCAAATGTACGCGATTGCTAGTAATTTGTATGTTTTTAACGCTGGAAACTATAATTTAATTTTTTTTCCGACCCTTTATCGGTCCAATGTAGGAACATGGGTCTCCTTTCAGAATGAGAGGGTTAAGACCGTAGTCTGCCACGCTGGCCAAGTGCTAATTGGCAGACTTCACAGTCTTAGAGAACATTTCTTTTTTTTTTAGAACTAAGGTGTGCAGGTTTCCTCACGATGTTTTCCTTCACCGTTAGGGCAAGTGATATTTAAACTTAAAACGCACATTTTTAAGAGGTGCGCGCTAGGTTTTGAACCCGGTCTCCCGGAGTGAGAGGTCGAATTTCAAACCACTACGCTATCACTGCTTAATTTAATGTTATGGATGTTTCTAATTTACATTTTCTAGTTGTGGCTCGGAGTCTGGAAATGTGCGCCGTGTATGGGAATAAGCTCACCACCTATTCCATAGTGGGACGTAAACGTAACTGGTGAAACGTGGGAGTGTAGGTACTACACTGGTCTGCCTATTTCTTCGGGCACAACAGGCGTGAAAATACGCTTTTTTTAAGTATTACGTTTGTAGTTTAATATGCAAACCGTTGTTAATTTAATGTACAACATTGTAGGTTAGTGTAAGTTAATTTACAAATACAACCGTTTCGAAAAGTTCGGTTTTTAAACTATACGAGTACGTCAGAGTTTTCAAAAGACTCGGTTTGTTCGAACGTATACACTATCTATTAATATATACTTTGTATCCAGCGTCACATTTCCAAACCAATAAATCGTCTTGAAACGTCTCAAACGCTACGTTTCTCTTTTGTTTTTTCAAAATCGACGACTTCAAACTTTCATTGCGTTACGTAAGCGGTTGTTACGTATGCATTGGAATGGAAAATGAGAGTCGGTTAAACGACAAGCAATTTAACATGGGCTGACGGAACGTTCCACTGGAGTGTTTTTGTTGAGGTATTATAACTAATCGATTATTTTGTTGCTGTTTTTAGATATATTCTAGAGTAATTTAGAGTGACTCTAATAACATTAGATCAAATCGTACCCACAATGTTTCCAAAGAACAATAACGCAAGATTTGCCTTTTTATAAACAATTTATTCATATGTAATTCAGTAATGGTGTTTTTGGAAATTAAGCAGCTCAACTTTCTTTAAGTAGTAGTGGGAGTTGAGACCAACAACTGTAACATCGTAATTAAAAATTAAATAAAACAAATTTATTAAAAAAATTAAAAATATTATCTACCTATAATTAATTATAAACATATGTACTATAAGGCACGAGGTAGTCATACACATGAGTGCCTCGTTGTTCGTGCTGGTTGCAAATGCGACTGCCGATCGGGAGGTCCTGGGTTCAATGCCTGGGTCGGGTACTACAAAATTTTTCTAACGTATATTTTCTAGTAGTGGCTCGGAGGCTGGACATATGCCCGGTGTATGGAAATAGGCTCAACGCCTATTCCATAGTGGGACGTAAAAGTAACTGGTGAAACATGGGAGTGTTCTACATTCCTTTGCCTACCTCTTCGGGGATTACAAACGTGATGTTACGTTTATGTACATGTAAGGACAATAAAACTCATTGTGTTTCGTTGTTTGTATTGTGTTCTGTCGTTAATAAAAATAATATTTCATTGTAAATTTTCATGTCGGCTAACGTTTCATACCAAATCAGAAACTGCTCGTGCGCTATCTAAGCTGTAGACAAATTATTATAATTATTGGCACGAATGTTACACCACTATGAAATTGCCTAGGGGTGCAACCCTTTGCCTCAAAGACCTATTATCAGGGTGTAGCATACGAATAGGGTTGTGGTGAATGCTGTGTTTTTTCAAAATTGCTCGTAATTTCAGGTTTCGTTGCTATTTAATGACACTTACACCGGTTTCATTCATTTCATTTTTGTATGCTGATATTATTGTTAGTTATTTTATTTATAAAGTATCTACTTACATCATAAGTATGTTTTGTGTATAAAATACATTTTTTCTTGTATGGCGTTGACTGCTTCTTTTATGTGTTTTTCTCTACACTCGATATTAATATTTCTATTGTAATTAAAATGTGAATAGATGGAGGTGACGTTATTCGATCATCTTCTATTGCATAGTATCAAGTAAAACGTGTTTAGAATCAGCTTATCTTCGCGAAAATTCTGGAATTGTATGACATTTCGGTCGGCAATGATAATATTTCGAGATACTTCTACCCCTACACTTGCAATACCTGTGTCATAGATACCATTCCCACACAAGCGCACTCAATTACGTTGACATCCTGACCCATTGGGTGTCTGTCTCACATGAATCCATCTCCGCGATGGTTGTCGTATGTTTAACGAGAAGTTATAATAGAGCTCCCCACTGCCCTATTCGCCACTACGCTACGTTGACGGCGCTACATTCTAAGCTGTATCTCGCTTTCTATCAGATGGGACAGCAGTCTAACGCGAGCTTATTGCTGAACAGGAAAAAAAAGAATCGTCATTGAGCTGTTATCATCACAACAAGCATAAGATAAATCGTCACGAGCAGTAAACTCGATAGCACGCTCGGCTGTCAACAAAAAATATGTCACATGGGAAATATTGCGCCGATGGCCATTGTTCCCAACTTCTGCAGTGTTGCGTAACGCGGACCTGAATGATGGAGCGATGATACGATGAAGGCGTCCATTGTTCGAGGGAAGATGTTTTTTTGTCGTAATTATTTCTATTGTTTTATCGTGCTTTTTTCGATTTCAGTTTTTTTTTTAAATATTGACCCGCCCCCCAAAAACGGTTCACAAGTCTGTTGTAATTATACATTGTATTGAATCATATATATACGATTTACTACCGGGTATGTACCTATACAAGAGCTGCTAAGGCTATTAGAGCTGCTATAATAAACAACTTAACCTATTTACGGTAGATGTATTTGCACCATCAAGTCTTACATCTTAGAATTTATGTATACATGGCATGGCACTGAAACAGTCTAAGTGTTGTAGAAATACATATTTGTGTGAGAAAGAAGGCAATTATTTATAATGGTTTCACTTATTTCAGCTGAGATTTCAGGTTCACAGTAGGTTGGAGACAGGAGGATTACAGGAGATTAAAGTCAGATTCCAGCTATTATAAAACAAAAAATCGTCAATACAATTGTTATTTTCTTTACTTTCTCTATTTGTATTCTGTCATCTACTTCCTTTAAAATGAAAGATTATCGATACGCCGTCGACACAACTAGATTTTTGTCTTTCGTTGCAAGTTGCATTTATATTTTTGTTAGTAACTAAGACGGAACTTTAACCGTTCATAGACAAAATTATTGTGCATTTAAATCGAGTTGTAAAATATATTTTATCGAACGTTAGCTAACAATCTAAAATTAACATTAATGGGTTAATCTTAACTTTCAATCTAAGCCTACCATTAAGCTGCTTATCTAAAGTTTATGTTCACAACTATCTTAAGCCGTAACACAAACATGTCTATATGCGGCAATAACTGAGTGGGCGGCGAAATTTTAGCGTATTTCCTTAAATTTTGAGTGTTACTCAGTTTTATGCGAAGAGTTCAAGGTATGCATCCAGCAGTGGACCGGAATAAGTCGATGACGATGATATTTGATGCATTCTGTAAAAAAATTAACATTTAGTCGCTTACAACATCTTCCTATAGAAACACATAAACACATCACTGCTCATGTATGTAACAATAATGAACGAATCGGCAATTGTTCCAGTCGCGCGTCAGATGTTCACGTGGATATTATCGCGCAGCTGAAACAATCAGATGTTGCATTGTTACCTGCTGCTCCAGTTCACGTGAGATTACTCAACGCCCATTCCACGATGATACAATGACGAGTGCCTGCAGCGCTCGCGGCTTTGTTTGCTTGCTTTTTTTTTCTTCTTATTTTTGTTTCGTTTTTCTCGCGCTCACGTGACCTCGAATGGCCCTGCGTGGCGTCATTTGCGATACTCCGTTAGTAATCGACTTGTACTAATAAGCGTAATGATGTGAAGTGTGGTCTTATATGATGTGGTACTGGAGACTGATGATTGATAGAAGGAAATTGAGTCACGATTGGCAGTAGAGAGAAAAGGAAAGAAGTGAGAATGTTTTACTCTCGGGGCGGAGTAAGAATACATTCTCCGAACCCATTCCGGGATACAGGGTGTTGTAAAAGGCGACTAAACCCGGCGCTGGCAGATCGCACTATGGCGCGGTCTGCCTAGGCACAGCTAAATAAATATTTTATATGTTTTATGTTATTTAATAATTAATAATTATTTTCACTTTTTTTGCTCTTAATATTTGTGTTCATCATGTTTTGTGCATCTGTTATTAGATATGCAATGAATGATTTTTACAATTTTGTGAAACTGTGTTGTTACCTAAAGAAAATAGAAGATAACTATCTACTCCTTGTACCATCAACGCTACTTGATAACGTTAAATCATAATTCATCATTCTTCAGACACTAGACGTGCGTTAAAAAAAATTGTCTACTTAAAAGACGTTCCCATTAGTAAAAGTAATAAATACACCTATTTCAAAATTCAAAACTAATGATATACCTAAAGGTACCTATTTCAAAATTTATTTCCACTCGATCATAATTATCCTTTTAATTACTTATGTAATGACAAACAATAATTTACTCGTTGGCGTTAGATGAATGTTCACGTATTCTAAAGCAAAACGCGCCATCCCTAAACCGGTTTACTTTTAGAGAAACAGGTTAAACGGTCGCGGGCCGCGCTGTTACCTGAGCGGTAACCGTTTAAACACTCAATGCCTCTATTCGCCCACCACATCGAATATCATCATCGGAACATCGACGTGCAAATTGTCCTATAAACGCCCACGCTACCCGGATGAGACGTTCCTAAACGCTATTCTTCGCTTGTACATAAATGAATTGTGTTATCGACTTAGTTTAGTGCAGCCTTGATTAGCTGAGGAAAACAGTCGTGTTATCGTACTATTCATAATTGTTAGATAATGTTCGGTATAATTAATAAGTTATTAAGTTAAAAAATATATTTTGATCAACATCCTTCTGCACTTATAAAATCCATAGACAATGTGTCAAATATATATAAAAATATCTATAAATAATCATAACATTCCATTGTTACATTGACAGTATACGAATTGCAGACAGATTTTATTATGAGCGAAGCGCACGCTTAGTTCACTAATTAAACTAGTCGTGACAGCGGATGCGACTCGTTAGCGGCGCGCCCTTTGTCACAGTCGCGACTAATTGCTGACGAGACGTCGCAAGATGACCAGATCGCCAACCAGCCAGTCAACGTTTTAATTAACCACCTTACAATCGATTTGTAGCGACACTGGTCATGCAATGTCGGTCATATTTGGTATTCTATAGTCTGGATGTTTGTAAACTTCGCGGCACTCGATGCCGTCTGTCTACCCCGTAAGGGACATGTGGACGTAATATAATAATGTTCACATTACGTGTGTAATGCCCGATGAGATAGGTAGACGAATGTAATACACTACGATGTTTCACCAATTAGGTTTACGTCCAACAATTTAATAGAATTGTGCCTATTGCCACCCACTAAACATAAATCCAGACGCGGAGCTGCTACTATAAATCTATACAGATAAATAAAATTGGAATATAAGTTTGTAATATTAAAATAACCGCTTTATCTACGTACAATACGTAGAAACAACATGACGCATCGGATCTATTGCTACTGCTCTCGGTTACAATTACAACTAATTGTTATAAACGGTTAAATGGCGCTAAACTGCTGGCCAACACGAGTGTGCAGGAGACGAGAGTTACATAATTTATGTTCTAAATATAAAATGAGAACATTTGGTGCAACTATCATTCCCTAGTGTGGATTACTCACGTACAGATTGGTGTTTAGATAGTACCATATTGTATAGCGTAATGGTTTCATAGTAATAGTTTTTATTCTTCAAATATCGTAAAATATTACCACAACTTAGTATTGAGATATTTTAGTAAGGTTTCCCAATGGAAACCTGTATTTTCTTCGTGCCTATATTCGTACGTCTATCATCCATCTATTAAATTTTACGTCCCACTATGCAATTGGAAGAGAATTCCTCTGTCCTTTAGTTCCTATATCTTTGAAGTACGTCTGCTGTGTATTAAAATATTTTTTTTTACAGGTAATCACTCACTCGTGCAAGTGGCGGAAATGTCAGCAATTTTTCGTGAGTAAAAACGAGAAGACTATTATCGAGTAAAGAATCTATTATTTCCTTGTTTGTAAAATATAATATAGTGAAATATATAGGTACATTTTGTCAAGGAAAATCTCTAGCCATTACCGTAAACGTTACAATTGTAATACTTGAACGCAATAATTATAAATAAAGCTTGAAACACTAAACCCCTGTACATTCAAGTTGCTGTAAAGTACTCTCCTGAACGCTAGAACAATGCCCTCGAAGCATAAGACGGATATCCTTCGATACGGGCTCTAACGCTACTCTCCGGTCTATTATCCATCCTCCCCTTTGCTACTTATCGGATCATTAAATATCAAACGCCTCACCTGAAGGGAGACTAAGCAACGTATAGAGCAATATTGACTGTATAGCCAGGCTTTCATAAATAACCATTATTAATGTTTTTTTATATATGTATATTATGTGGATTCATTTCATTTTTCTTTAATATTATGTTTTATCGATGTAATGAAAGATTGGTTAGTGCTTTAATTTGCCTCGCGTGTTTTTGTTTCAGTGGAACGGTGCATTAATAGTCATTTATATAAGCCTTTAGTATAATTATACAATTCTATAGTACTGTAAATCTCAAAGATTGAATGTAGGAGCATAATAAGGTATTATTTCTTATTTCCTTTTATCCTCTCACTTCATGGTGTAATTGTATGGAGCATAAGTGTGTAAGCGTGAAGGTACGATTCCGCGAGGCAAAAAGCAAAGTTTTCCAGAAGTTTGGTAATCAATTAGTCTGAAACAACTGTACACCACACTTCTGCAATTTCGGATGAGGAGCCTCGCGCTCGTGCTCTCTCGTACTCGTTCTTTCATCGGTATTCTACTTGAAATTTTCTTAGAAACATGTGCGCAAATGTCAGTGCTTATAATTTAGTGATGTTTGTTCTTTTCACGTATTGATTTTACATATATCGTTTCTTAAATTGACCGTAAAGTCTATAACTTTAAATTTAATCGAATAAAGCGAATTCTATTATTGTCGTTTCTTTGAACCTTAATCTTAATAACAGTATTAGAGTTAATTTAAATCATGCTTCCATATTGTTGGGTAATAAATACACTACGTAATAATTATCATCATTTCAACCAGGCAACGGTCAACCCTTTCAATGCTTTCTAGTAACTGACTTTCATTTCCCATTCACCATGTTGTTGATATTTGCCATAAGGTACGTAACGAAAGTAAAACAAAAAATTGTCGCGAACCTTAGGTATTGAAGTTTAATATGATATCTTTATTTGTATTGTATTTGTATTGATTATAACACCAACAAATAAAGATTTCATATTAAACTGCCTGCCTTTCTTTACATTTTGACTGCCTCGTGTTGGTTGCAAGTGCGACTGCCGATCGGGAGGTTCTGGGTTCGATTCTCGGGTCGGGCACTACTAAAATTTTCTAATTTAGATTTTCTAGTAGTGGCTCGGGGTATGGGTATATGCCCGTTGCACAGCAATAGGCTCATCACCTATTCCATAGTGGGGCGTAAACGTAACTGGTGAAACGTGGGAATTTTCTACATTCCTCTGCCTACCTCTTCGGCGATTACAGGCGTGATGTAACGTTTGTTACGTTTATAATCAATACATAGTTATGCGCGTATGTTTGTATGTACGTGTGTATTTCAATAGATATGTAAATTGATTGATAATTTAATACATATGTGAGACAACGACACATTGACTCAACAAAACTCTTCAATTTGCACATTCCTTATATTTCCAATTTTCGCAAGTTAGGTGTATTATTACATTTGCATTTACATGTTGTGATTGATGTAATTATTCCAGTAACCTAAGTATTCAATTACTTTACATAACACGAATATGTATAATTTAATGTATGCATTCACTTTCTACAATCGCATTATTTATAACTACACGTACTTTATTTACATAGTGTCGATTGTTCCTGTGTTAATTATCCAGCTACGTGAATGATTAATATCTTACTAACGAATTGTAGGTACCTATTTGTGTTATTTTGAACTTAAGGTTACGTAACGCCTGTATTTCCTCGAAGGGCTAGACAGCGGAATGTAATATCCATACTTTTCACCAGTTATGTTCTATGTGCAATTGAGAATCAAATATGACTAAACAATAAATTATTCCAATCCCTCTTGGACAAATATTTTTGTATGTAATTCTTAACAATGTAATTAATACCTTGGAAAGATTGTGACAGGTATATATTTTAGTAGCAGTCACAAAGTAGGTTAATTGAATAGAATTAATCTAACTCAAGTTGTGCGATAAATAAACCTTGGGATACTCTCGGTCTCGTGGCATTGTTTTATTTTGAAATTTGTTTTCTTTTTACTACGTTTAAAAGTGAATGCGTTGTAGTGAATTTATGTAGTTAATTATGATAGTGTTATAAGCTATAATTATTATTATTATTCCATCGTCAGGATGACTGTCTCGTCGGTCGTTTGGTGAGGTGGGTCCTGGGTTCAATACCCATGCCGAGCACTATCAGATTTTTCTAATTTAGATTTTCTAATAGTGGCTCAGGGTGTTAGAGTCTGGTAATGTGTTCGGTGTATGGCAATAGGCTCACCACCTATTCCATAGTGGAACGTAAACGTAATTGGCAAAATGTGGGAGTATATAACATTCCTCGACCTACCTCTTCAGGGATTACAGGCGTAATGTTGCATTATTATCAGGTTTGATGCATCGTGATAATATTGATAACTTCAACAAAATGCTAAGCTCTTTATGGAGTAAACACAAAGCAGTGACTAAAAATACCTCTATTCTATATATCAAACATAACTACTTCTAAATACATCATTATTCATACTCGCCTAATTTATCACAAATAGGTCACTTTCTAAGTACAAGTTGAATCAATCAATTTAGAATATATCCATTTAATTCTAATTTTCGGTAGAATCAGTAGGTACGACTAATATATCTTTAATATTTGTAGACAGGTAAATTCTATTTAATCATGTTTGCTTTGTATACAAGTATCGTCTAATGGTTATTTGATGAGTGTACCGTTTTCTTGGTGATTTGAGTATTTGAATAGGTACTCAGTTCACGTAAAGGAATCTAATTTATTAATTGAGCTTTTAGTCTTGATTATTTAATATCATATATGTATGTATGTTACATTACTTATATGTAGGTATAGACCCAATCACAACAACATTGTATCTGTTCGTTGACCCGATAGAAATTAGCCGACAGTGATTTATCTCCGTTTTATAAGCTTCATTATCTACACGCGTCTCGTACAAACACAGTCGTCTTGTTCATTTACAATTTTGTTTTTATCAAAATTATTCCTGTTATCTATACACGCAGTTGTATTGTCTGAGGTCGGGGGCTTCGTTTCGTCTTGGCCGTTGAACTAGTGGACAGATTAACAGTCAGCGTTACGTCTCTTTCTAACACATCTCTTTGAATATGTATAGGTCTCTCTTACACATACAGTTTATGTGATGACGTGTGCGTGTATAAAATTTATGCGTATCTTAATAAGTATACTACAATGATTTCGTAATTTGTGTGCCGTTTCTAAAATCGCAATCTGTGTCAACGGTGATATTTTATTACGCGGAACTGTTTTCTTCTTTATCGAGAGCAATATAGGAATTGGTGCAATATACAAATACACTCGCGATCACATCCAACTGCTGCAGTGACAAATCTGGGGCTCAGCGAGACTTGTGCGACTTAAACTTACGAATTATTTTATATGTTTATAACAATTAATAACAATTAAGCTTCCTTTTGTTTTGCTCTTTAGCACAACATTACATTTTATGATAACTCGTGTGTGGCCAGAGCTGTTTCCCGGCTCACTAAATTACGGAGAGCTAATGAAATTAATTACTTCGTTCGATAGTGGCAAATATTTAATGATATTTATAAGACTATTTGTTCTTAATAAACAAAGTATAATAATAAGCTCACCACCTGTTCCATAATGAGACGACGTAAACGTAACTGGTAAAATACGGAAGAATAATACACCCTTATGCCGCCTACCTCTTCGGGGATTACAGACTTAATGTTACGTTAAATCTGTTGATGTTACCTCAAATATGTTTATACCAAAGCAGTTTGATATCTCATCAGCTGTTTTTTCTGCCCTTGCTCAGATAAAGTTTTCTGTCGTCTATCAAGAAATATATCCAACTGTTTTCTTTTATTACGGTTAAATGACCTATAATCATTTCATTTACTATTTACCTTTCATTATTTCGAAACATCTCAAATTTTCAGCTCGTGGTATTGGCGAACGAATAGGTTACAATTCGACTGATTCAATCACCGCTCGGCTGTTTCCTCGTGTCGAGACAAGAAGTCATCGCGGCGCCGCCTGCTGGCGTGCGTCGTCGTGAGCGCCGGTGTCGTATCGTGTTCCGACCCAGCTCATTGTTAGATGCGGCGTACACATTGAAAAGAGCTTCGCGAGGTTGTGTTTTGACCTTTGTAAATATCGATTTCTATACCCGAAATGTATTTCTAGCTCTTGTATATATCGTTGTAGACCTTCGTGCCGTAAAATGGTGAAAATATAGTGGAAAAAATAGTCTGGGTTTTATTATATGAAGCTAAACTAAGACTGAAAGTTAAGACTATTTTTGATCCTCAGTTATAACCTATATAGCTGGAACTCAGTTCAAAGATAGAATCCATTGCTACACGTCACAGGCGCCTATTACGTGTAAAGAGTAGTTTGAATGACAGATGCCTTAACGTGTTTGTTTACTGTTTGAAACCTGCGTACGACAGTACCCTAATTTTTGTGACAATCTTCACAAAATGAATACTTAGCCAATTTCAAAAACTCACGTTCTCGAGAAGGATATAACCAATTAGCGGAAACAAACCCGTACGCGACTGCGACACTGTTGGAGGTTGGCGGTGAATCGATTTTGTTACGGCTCCATTTGTATGTCTCCGGCGTGAGTTTATTCTATTTTTTGGGTTTTGATCGAATTCACTCTACTGAATGGGAATTAAGATGATCTCGTATTGGTTTGGGTTGTTTGTTTTCTATTGTCTTTTTGATTCCATCACTATCACTATACAATACGAAGCAAAACCTCCCGACCCGTTTCTTTGTTTGTCGCTCTGCTTGCTCTGATCTATGAAACTATCCGGGTGATTTTGATATGGCTTAGATCATTGAGTAGATTTAATCTTGTGAAAGGTTTAGAAATGCAATTATTGGGATTCTATTGCCAACTTAAAATCGATAATCGTATCGACAGCTTACACTAAATAAAGTAACTGTCATTAACAGTCCTATTAGAAAATGTTTGCAGATGTCTATGTAGCTGCGGCTGCATCTCGTCTATGCATTGAAGACTCTCCCCTCAGGCACTAGAATCTTATCTGAACCATTAAAGTTTTGAAAGTTAAAAGTGTGTTCCGAACTATCATGAATAGTGAAGTCAATAAGGATACGGTTTCATTGAAACGGAGAGAGGCATTTCATTTGAATACTTAGGACACTGCTTTAACTCCAGGATTCCTCTCCCCTCTGCTTCTATGGAAAAAGAGTCTTAGTTAAGAACAGTTAACTAACTCTTAGTTAAGAACACTTAACGAACTCTTAGTTAAGAACATTTTACTTTATTACGTACGCGTTACCTAGCGTATAAGGGTAATGCCCTTTATATTACCCTTATATACTTTTGAGCGGAGTTTAACGAATAGGCTTCCTAGTTTTACTCGACTCCAATGAAGTCATCTACCTTACTACCCAGTTCCATTCGATGTTTCCGCTCCGCTTCAATAAAAGCACACCCGTAAACCGTTGATTGTGTTACACATAGAATCACTTATCATTTTTAACCGAAAATAAACTGAATGCTACAATTCATAAGATATCATTTCAATTGTACATTAAAGATATTAATGAAATTGTTCAAGCAATCGCTTCGGCCACTCTAGTTCGTTGGAGGTCACCACTTTTGTGACAAACACACTTTTCACTATCCCCTGATAATATGAATTTACTTTGTACGGTCCAT
>DWDU01000205.1:0-21578 GCA_018245575.1 Jemadia suekentonmiller | reverse complement strand
TACATACATAAACACATGAATATCACACACATATAAACTCATACACTCATCCACCTACAGTCATGTGTGTATACACAAGGGCACCAAAGTCATACGTCTGGCTCGCAGAACCTCGAACTATCTGTTAACATATCTCGTCCCTCCTCCAATCAAGGTATCAAAATGCATCCGGCCAAGGATCACGAGAACGTGCCGCTGAACCTGGCGGTGGCGCACATGGGCATCGTGGTGTTCCAGCAGTTCACCAAGATCAACACCTTCAGCTGGGCCAAGATCCGGAAGATATCCTTCAAGAGGAAGAGGTTCCTCATCAAGCTGCACCCGGAAGGCTATGTAAGTTGCTCATAAATTCATATGAACGTAACTTTGTTATTTTGATTTATTTATTAATTTATGTGCCCATCATTTTTTGTAAATTTTTGGCTATTTTCTGGCATCATGACCCATATTCACCAGTCATACAGTTTTTTAAATAACCTTAATCACATTGCTATCGTATAGAATAGATTATTCTGCTAATATTAATGTAAACGTATTTATAACAATCGATCGCTAGCAAGCGTATAAATATATTCAATTCCCTCGCCAGGGTTACTTCCGCGACGTTGTGGAGTTCTTCTTCGAGGGGCGCAACGAGTGCAAGAACTTTTGGAAGAAGTGTGTCGAGAACCACGGCTTCTTCCGCTGCACCAGCGTGCCGCGGCCGCCGCGTCACAAGACCAGGGTCATGTCCAGGGGCTCCTCGTTTAGGTAACCCACACCCACGCCACACTGCATATCATAACATGGTATTTAAATGGTAGGCAGCGAGCAACGACTGCAATATATCTCTATCCTTGCAGCGTCTTTGACGTGTGAATTTCTATGTAGGTGTGTACATTTATGGTCACTGCATACACGCGCACCGTTTTGGAAGAAATGTGTGGTCGTCGCGAAAGCACGTGTGGCACTCGTGATGAGTTTCCGAAGCACAAGTAACAGCCAGTGTCGTTTCGGAACAGGTACAGCGGCAAGACGCAGAAGCAGATCGTGGAGTTCGTCCGCGACAACTACGTGAAGCGGCAGACGTTCCAGAGGTCAGTGCGTGTCGCGCTTCCGACTAGCGCGTAGGCTTTGTTTGTTTTGTTTGTAAAATTAAACCAGCACCCGTTAAACTACTCAACCGACATTGGGGTAGAAATAAACATGTTCGTCCTACTTTTTGGAATTTGAGAAGGCATCACTTAGTGCTCATTGGCAGATAGATGGTCGTGCCGATGTAGATGTTTTTTTTTTTGTTTTGTTTTTTTTTTGTTCTTTCACGTCGCCCTCCAACTGACAAACAACTGCCTTATTTATTGCCTTTTTTATTTATTTAATTATCATCATCAGGCACCGTAGGGTATTGAAAAATAATAAGTGCGTGTCAAATGCTTCAAATGTATCGTTTTTTACATGTAATTGTTACGTTTGGGTTGAAAGTTTAATTTATGTTTTATTCTCACATTTAATATCAATATTGTCAATGAAACTTCACGCTGTGGTATCTATGTTTTTTTGCGTAGCTACTATTTAGTACAGAGTGGTAGTGATTGTCAAATAAGTATGCGAAGGTTTTAATGTAGTACGTATGTATGGAAACTGAACTTGTATAATGTAATTTTAGATAAATAATATCTATACGTGGTAATGTTATATTTAAGGTGAGTTATCAGCATGGGTTGTTGGGTGACACTAGCTTTTGGTTTTGTCTTGTGGGCGTTCGTGTGAGTTGATAACATACTATGTATGATACGAACGCAACGATTGCATGGGGGGCGTTCAACTATTACATGAGCATGCTCTATTTTAAGAGGGAAAGGGGGGGGGGGGTAAGCAAAGTACGTTGAAAATTGTATTTAAAGCGGTGGACGAACGAGACGGGACTTGAATTCGTACACTTTGTTAAGATTAGTATTAGTCGCGTTATATTTTCTGGCAACCGAAAGATGCTTATGTAGTAGTTGGAAGCTCCGATGTTGTAACGTACGGCCCGTTCGGACCGCCGGCGATTCTAGCATTCTCGAGCATGCGCTGTATAAATTGAGACATTCGCTTGTTCCAAACGAGAAGCAAAAGTGTAGTCGGTCGTACACGACACAGACATTCGGTCGGAGGATGGTGCGGTCGCTCGGCTCGTGTCTACGCGTACTCCGCGCTCGCATACAGCGCCGCGCTCGCATACAGCGCCGCGCTCGCATACAGCGCCGCGCTCGGGCGTACGATACGATATCGTGTCGCTTCACTGTGTACCGATCGCCGTCCATAACGCACGTGAATCACATCACATTCAAATGCACTATTATGTTTTTTAATTGTCGTCGTAACCCCCTCCCTGTGTTTGTTTATATATACGTAACTAGGTATATATTAATTGCAATAATATTTTGTTTATTAAATTTACTATCGACAGTAGTGAATTGATATTTGACTCATTCAAAATTTTAGATCTTTATATACGTATTGTTGTGTTCTAATAAGAGCTTTATTTAAATTTTCACTTGACTTTTCCTTGTTGAGATTGCAAGTTAATTTTCATAGTTTTGTTTGAGATAATAACAAAAATTCGATTATTTTCTACCTATAAATAAGCGTGTCATTAAATTTTAAGGGAATTTTATTGAAATGTTGTTTAGGGATATGTTTCTTAACTGCCTTAAACAAAATTCTATATTAGTATCTTATATACATTTACAATATTATATTTATAGCGTTAATGGTAAAAATAGGACACCTGGATAGGATAAGATAATGTGGTATAAGTAAGTGTATGAAATGTAGGTAGGATGATCATTTGATTTCTCGGAGGGGACATTAGTCGAACAATTATCATTGTACTTGTATATGATATTCCGAATACGGCTGCGGCGGACAGCGCGCAGGGGGTAGGGTGCGGGGTGGGTGCGGGGTGGGTGCGGGGTAGGCGTGACGTAGGGCCAGGCCGAGAGAGCAACCAAAAGCTGGTGTCGAGGTCACCATCCTCTGTCCGACTGTCGCAGGTCGGGCTCGTTCCGCGCGGCGCGGCCGGGCGCGGGCGCGCGCGCGCCGCCCGCGCCGCCCGCCGCCGCGTCCGCGCACCCGCTGCTGCCGCTGCCGCCCGGCTCGCACGGTACGTACGGGCCGCCGCCGCCGCCGCCGACCATTGTTGCCCGTTGGATTGAGATTGTATTGTAGTGCTAAGCTTATAATGTTGACTTATTTTTTTTTAGTTTTACATATTTAAATGTGTGCTGATTTCCACTTAACATATGCCTGATAAATGTTAATATTGGCATGCATAAATTTGAAGTATGAAAACCATGGTTCATTCGCCTTTTCCAGATAATACATACATAAAAATATATCCCAGGTGGTACAATAACATTCAGCTAATCGGTTACCGTTCGGTGTGCGCAGCGATTTCCCTGGAGTGGGACAAGCAACCTCACTACCTGGAGGCTTCTCTGATGATGAAGGGCTACACGGCGGAGGAGGCGCGGCGCCGCTCGGAGGGCGCTCGCCCGCCTCGCCCGCCTCGCCCGCCGCTCGCTCCTACCGCCTATGCCGCCACGAAGGACAAGGTCTGTCGCATCCACGACCTGCATCTAGCCACATCACGTCGTACACCATCGGCTTGTCTCGGTTCACCTCTTCCATCCCCTAGATCACCCAAAGGGGATTTTTACCCGTAATGCAAGTAGAGGATCGCAGATCATAGCGATAACTGACCGTCTATAACCAGGGCTTTCAGCCGTGTCTATATACTACATCAAATCATGTACACTCAATACTAAACTCAGTATAAAAACATCTGTGGCGATGCCTGTCCTTTAAAAACCACGACACGTCCACTACACTACGTGTAAAACGCACAACATTACGTACACAACTCATATTAATCAAACAAAAATGTCAGTTGTAGGTAACTCACTGTATACATATCTTATATTTACTGGTTTATTTATATTCTATGAATTTACACATAACATATTTTTATGAGTTATTGCCCTAAGTGGTGTGTGTGCGTGTGTGCGTGTGTGTGCGTGTGTGTGCGTGTGTGTGCGTGTGTGTGCGTGTGTGCGCGTGTGTGCGTGTGTGCGATGTGCGCGCGTGTGTGCGCGTGTGTGCGTGTATGTGCGTGTGTGCGTGCGTGCGTGTGCGTGCGTGCGTGTGTGTGCGTGTGTGTGCGTGCGTGTGTGTGCGTGCGCGTGTGTGTGCGTGTGTGTGTGTGCGTGCGTGTGTGCGTGCGTGCGTGTGTGTGTGTGTGCGTGTGCGCGCGCGCGCGCTCGTTTGTGTGTGTGTGTGTGTGTGTGTGTGTGTGTGTGTGTGACCTCCGGGGCGCATGTGTATGGTATATGTTAATGTGTTAGTAGTATACATAGAATATTAATAGACCAGTAAACCACACCGCACTACGTATGGTACATACTTGATGAAATCAAATATAATACGTATTATTCACTTATGCAGTGAATTTTGGAGTATTTTAAATGTATTTTACATGTTTATACAAACTAAAAATTCCCTATGGACCGCCTCTGTGACCGGACCTTTTGTAAAGAGAAAAAAACTATTCAGCAATCTACTTTTTCTCTCTTTCAGCTCAGAAAACAGTACAGCGATCAAATCGTAAGAGCCTTTTTGAAAATTGGCTTGTTATCTCTTTAATTATGTGTCTAATCTTTTCGATTTTCGTCTAACCTTTTCTAAATCCAAATATCAATGTATTGGTAAAAATATAGTTATATGGCAAATAAAAGGTCAATTTCTTAAAAAAACACTAAAGTTGATCAATTGCAGAAGTGTGATATAAAACTGTTCCCATGATTGGTTTTATGTGTTAATATATTTGATTGCCATATATCTATAACTATGTGTATCTGAAACGTTAGCATGACTTAATTTTAATACCGACAGCAATATATCAATATTTTTTTTAATTCTCCTCTACGTCATCATAATTTTGTTTATTTATTACCTTTATTAATTTGTTTTAATATTCGTACACCATCAACGGACACAAATCATTCGTGTCGTTAGTTGATTAATATTATGGGCTGATCATAGCAATTGTCTTACTCAATTACTACATATGTGTAGATATGTTTTCGTTAATGTTAAATACAATTTGCCCTCGTATCATCATGACTTGAGAAAAGGCAACTTCCATTTCTCTTTTCTGAATAATGCGTTATAATATCTAAACATGCACTAAGTAACGTCTGGCACACTTTCCAAGTCGCACGCGGCACTGGGTATTGCGTTCTGTGGTCTTTAACCTCACAGTGAGATATTTTAATAAGGCCACGGTGGAATTGCAGGTGGGTCCCGAAGTAGTGACCCATGCAGAGGTCAATCATCGTCCTACGGAGGGTTCGCCTCTGCCTCATCGGACGACGACACAATTGGTATGTGCATCATGATATATTTCTTACATAAAATAATGTGTACATTGCAAAATGCTGACTATTTCATTCGTTAAACGAAGATCGTATTGGCAACGTGAACTGTAAAGAATATTATTTTGAAACATAGCTGCATTAAATTTTGAAGGAGTCTGTAGAAGGTGTAACTATCGTGCACGTGTTGTAATGTTGTTTTATGGTGGCGGCAGGTTTCTCCGGAGAGTACGTGGACGGCGAGTGCCCGCGCCAGTGGTCGCGTGCGCGCGCCCACTCCGCCGCCTCGTGGGCGCCCGGCCTCGCCAGGTCAGACCGCGTCGCACACGTACACTCACACTCACACCCTCACGCGCACTCACACTGCCACGCGCCCTGCCGCCGCCGAGCCCCTCTCTAGCGGCTACCCGGAGTTCGTGCTCTCCAAGCAGACCAACAGCTTCAAGAAGTCTTCCGAGCGACTCGAGTACGAACTGTCGCAGTGCAACATGTACTCGGCGTGTCCCTCCACGCACTCGTCGCGCTCGGGAGGTTCGCTGCTGCTGGAGGAGGAGGAGGCGGGCTCGCCGCCGCCGCGGCCGCCGGCGCGCCGCTCCGCGTCCTGCCGCAACTTGCGCGACTTCAGCTTCGACGAAGCCGGGCGCGCCAAGCGCCGCGCCGACGTGAAGCGCGACGCGCGCAGCATGCTGGCCGACCTGGACGCCTACCACCCGCTGGCCGGCCGCCGCGTGGACTCGCCCGTCACGCGCTACGACGACGCGCGCACGCTGGCCTTCGTGTTCGGCGACCGCGGCTCTATCGAGTCGCAACGTGAGATGATCGGCCGCGCTTACTCCTCGAGCTTCCCGGGCGCCATTAGCGAGCAGCGCCTCGACCTTCCTACTTTCGTCCGCAGCGGCTCGCAGGACGATATCTCCCATGACAGTTATGAAGTGATCGAGCGTTCGGACGACGAGTGCTCCGAAAACCGGAGGTACGCCAGAATTCGCCCGCGTGGATCCGTCGTCCATACACGGTCGTGCTCGTTGGACTCTGGCAATGACCTACCGTCTGATGACGACCAGTCCATATCTCATCTTTCCGAGTGTGAGGATCAAGAGACGAATCTTAATATTGTAGGCGTGAAGTATAAGAGCGATAATGACATTCCTCTCGATCCTTTCCTCTTGGATGACCCCCGAATTTTGCCACGGGAAAAGTTGTCTGTCCGATCTGATGGGAACTTTTACAAAGAAATCAAGAGGGCCCTCGGTTCTCGGACTTCTAGCCAGGAGTCAAAAAGCGATATATATGATTCGAAGTTGTCTAAAAGCAGTGCAGAATCCAGTAAGAAATCACGTGACAGCGTTTATCATACTGATAGTAAGAAATCTCGTGAAACTCTGAAAAGTAAGAGCTCGGATAGATCAGGTTCGCGAACATCGAGTCAGGATTCTAAATCGGATTACTATGACTGTAAGAAAAACTTGTACGAAACAGCAGAGGATGTGAATGTTAGACGAAGGAGCGTCACTAGTATTCAAAATGCTTACATGGATACTTTTGAACCGATATCACCATCATCTAGTCCTGATTCTGAGAAAGACTTCTATGATACTCAATCTACCTTCATTGGTATGGAAAAACCTGAATATAGAGAGAAAACACTCTTTGATAGGTCTCACGAAGATCTCATAAATAACATTATTACTTCACCTAATTTTTACCATATTCCCACGCCGTATTCTACATTTCCAAGCAACAACAAGCACAAGGAGCCTACACCAATGCATTCTGCGAGTTTGCAAAATGTTGAACTTGATCAATATTGCCATTATTCTGATTTGAGCCCTCCTAAGAAAATTGAGGAAATATCAACTGAAGAAGAAGATATCCAGCCACATACTACCCATATATGGCCCGAAAAGATACTCGGTCTAGAAACAGAAATTGATAACAGTCGAGCCGCAAAGATACATAGTTATCAACGGCGTCGTTCATCTGAAACGGTCTTTAGCTTTGATAAAGATAAAATAGAGTCGTTAACTAGGTCGACTAGTAAAGAAAATCCCCCAACATCACATCTTGTTAAGGAGTCGTCTAACGAATCTGATGTTAACGTTCGCATTTTGCCAGCAATGGATAGTATTGAATATGCCAAAAATAAAGCTAAAGCAGCAGCAATGCAATCTGGAACGCCGTCTATTTTACAGTCTGATTTTGATAAATCCATGCGTGGAAAAGTTTGTACACATATTGTTAGAAAAGAAAATTTGAAAGAGGAGCTAATTGCTAAAACACACTTTGATGAGTACAATCCCAAACTAATACTGGAAACGAGTTCAAGCAGTCGTCTTGCTGATACTGCTGCCCCCTATACTCATCCTACTGTGGAACGAACCAAAAGTGATCCAAACAGTTTAGCGAACAGGCCAAGATTTAGTAGTGTGAACTCAAGAAGACATGTTTTAATGCATCAAAAGTCTATAGACTTAACTCCAGCGGAATCTAGTGATGAAGATTATATATTTCGGCAAATTCCTAGCGCTCCACCAATTGCCACAAAGCGATCTCATTTTGAACTTCCAACAAGGCATCCAGATACGTGTTCTCCTTTTGATTTGCCAAAGAACTATTTCAAAGAGTTCGATGCATTTAAAGCTGGTTTTGTAGAAACTAAAAAATCAGTTGATGAAGGCTATGATATTCCATATGTTTTACATAAACGACATGTTATGAATGGAACAGCACCATCCCCTTTAGACAATAAGAGATCACCACCTGATATTATTATGCTCCCTGCACAAAATGGGCGTCACATGGTGAGTGCTCATCCTAGATGCAAATATCATGATCACCCCAAGTCTCCTCGATCACCCAAGTCACCAAAATCACCGAAGTCGCCCAAGTCTCCAAAATCACCAAAGTCTCCAAAATCTCCGAAATCACCAAAGTCTCCTAAGTCTCCAAGAACTGGTATTCAATCAGATCACATATCTAAGTATTTGGAAGTTGAAAATAGAGATTTTTTATTTACTCAAAATATAGATTTATCTAAAGTTAATCCAGTCACACTTGAAGTAGACAAAAGTGGTCAAATGCAACATATACCCAGTCCTAAACGTGATATTACAAAAACTTTAGATTCTGTATTATTGGAAACATTAAATTCTAAATTAAGTCAAATTGAAAGTGATTCTGCTACTAGTTCTAAAACTGATAGCATGAGACAAGAACCTCAATATCCTCATGATATTAAGTTTACTATTAACGGTAGAAATATTTCCCAAGCTCCTATTTCTAAAGATCCAAAGCCACTTACGGCCGCTGAAAAGTTACGAGCAGACATTAAATCTAAATCAGAAAAACTTCCTCCTAAGAGAGGTCAAAAAGGAAGAGGAACTGGCAAAAAAGGTGTTTGTGGGAAAGTGAAAAATAAGAACAACAATAAAATTCGTATAACTTCGTTCTCTTCCGATGACGAAAGTGTGGATTCAGATGATGTGTTTGGTACCACTGAAGCTGCACCAAAACTCGAGTTCTCTCCGCCACAATCACGAAAAGATCTTGAACCTATCTTGCAATTAGAATACGATAAAATTACATCGGGAGCTTGGCATAGAGGCCAAACTATGAGTTCAACTGAAATAGAAGGGTCGCCTCCACAGTGTCGTAAGCTTGCGGAACTTGAAGCAAAATATAATCCCCAAGTTTTAGACACAAGTAGTAATGCGACAGAATTGAGACGTATATCTGAACGTTCAATATCAATTCCAAGTTCAGAAGATGATGTAGCTATTAGGAAAGATTCAGAATTAAAGCAGGTCAGCAAAGAAAGCTCTACTTGGGAGTATAATGAAAATATACCTTCGCCGATTTTAGAAAGTACAGAGTTTCTAAAATCTGACGACGAACTTTTAGTTGATTTGGAGATTCAAAAAGTTACTGGTCTAAGAACACAGTCAGAAGAAAAAAGTGAACCTGAGAAAAAAGAATTGACTAAAATAGATATAAAAAAGAGTTTACGTGATGAGCTAATTTCACCCATGCTACGTAAAACTGGTGGCACTCCTATTCTCTTTGCTCATGCTAGATTAAACCTTTCTGAGGGCTCCGTATTTTCACTGCAACGCCAAAAAGCTACACAAGATTCGCCAACCGCTAGTCGTAGAGCAAAGAGCTTGGATACTCCAGTTATACAATTACACAGATTACCACCTATGAATGCATTTTCTTCTAAAGATGATACAGTTGAAGATATTAATGAAGAAGGGGTAATTTTAGAAGAAAAGCCATTAATGGAAGAAAAGATAGTAAAAGTTAATGGATTAAAAAAAGACTTAATTCACAAAATTGAAGAAGTTGAAGAGGAACAAACTGGGGAAGCAACTACAGAAGTTAAATCTGTTGTCATTGATAAGGAAGAACTTCAGTTGCTCGAAGATTTAGTTGAGCAGCGACGACCACGATCGTTTAAACGACGTTACGATTTAACAAAAATAAAATCTCATGCAAAATCACCATCCAGATCTCCTCTTAGTCGATCGCCCATATCACGTTCTCCCTTATCTAAATCACCCTCAAGATCACCTACTTCGTCATTGAATTCTCCCAGGGGAAGCATACGAAAGTTATCGGACTTAAGTGAAGATCAAATAGTACCTGATATGGAAAGAATAAAGAGAAAAGAAAAGAAGAAATTAACTTTGAAATCAAAAGCTGATGACAAGCAAAAGATTAGTAGCAAGTTAAATAAAGGAGGTTCGCTGGATACAAATGCTACTAGAGTGAAATCTCTTCAGACTCAAAAGTCTCTACCTTCGTCTCTCAAAGAACGACCAGATTTTCTAACTGTTCCTCCACTGGATATAGCCCGTGCCAAAAGCCAAGAGTTAGAACAAATTGCAAAGAAAGTTTCGAAAGAAAAGTCTAAGTCATTAGAAAAAATGGATATGAAAAGAGGCGGGAGTAAGGAAAGAACAAAATCTCAAGAAGACAGCGATACAGAAATAGCGAAGCGAAAAGAAAAGCAACAAATGCTGTTTGAAGCTGCTTTGAAACAAACAAAGACTTTAATTAGTCCTGTAAAAGATACAATGCCACCGTTCCCTCCTCCTGAAGATAAAATTTTGGTTAAGACTGAAGGAGATAAGATAATAATTGAAACTAAAATCAGTAGTAAAGCTGAAGATCATGTTTTTATTGCCAAATCTCCTAAAAAGTTGGATAATAAATTAGGAGGTAAAATTAGTAGAAGTTTCGAGGACCAAAAAAGTTCTAAGACCAATAATAAGATAAATAAAAGTATGGATGATAAATCAAGTCAATCTTTGGAAGATAAATTGGATGACCTTGCAGCATTACAAAAGTCGCCTAAAACGTTGTCTAAAAAACAAGAAATTAAGCAACAGATTGAAGGAAAAGTAGTATATCAAAAAGTTCACCCTAGTGTTAAATCTAAAAGCTTGGAGCGAAAGGTTGACGTACACATAGATACTAAGGCAAAATCAAAAAGTCTTGATAGAAATTATGTCTTGCCAATCACAGAACTACCGCTGGAACCTATTCCTGATAAGCATTTTAAGCAGGAAATTGTGACTGTTGACGTTCATACTATGGCAATAGAACAAGAATCGCATAAGGAAGTAGAAAATAAGGAAGTATCACCATCTCACAGCTATAAAGAAAAAACCGAAGATGATTCGTCAATAGAATGGATGACTAGTTCTCAGCATACCGTAATTGAAAATGACACGCAAACTGTTATCATGGAAAGAAGAAAAATTGACTTGTACAATAAACAAAAACAAACAGAACTACAAGAAAGTAAAAGTGCTCAGGACTTGCATACCTTATTAATAGAAAGAAAACCAGAAGTTATGCGTTTAACTAGTGAAGAAGAATCTTTGACTGAAGTAAGTGAATTAAAAATGTCAGATGAGAGTAACATGTTAGGTATTTCTCTTCCTTATATTGACGCTGATAGTTCATCAGACCAAGATCAAGGGTCGAAAAAAGATAAAAAATCAAAATTATATCGCGGTAAGAGTGATGATACGGGTTCTTGGATAACAGTTGATTACGAAGAATACACAGCAGATACAGAATTACCTCATTCGGACACGAGTAACAAAACAAATAGAAGCAGGAAACCGTTGGATCCCCAGAGTACATTTGACGAATCTTCTGCTAGTTTAGTTGAATTCTTGAAACATGAATCAATGTCACAAATATTTTCAGAAAGTGAAACTGAACGTGATTCTAAATTATCGAAAGATCTATCAAAGCCTATGGATTTAGCATTAAAGTTCAAAAATAAAAATAAAATTATAGTTACGCCACCTCAAGAAAATAGCCCTACTGTTGAAAACATTCCATTTATTGATTCAAGTACTTCTAAATCTACACACAAATCAGAATCTGGAGAGCAAACTGGTAGTTCGGGCAGTGCTAACGATATTTCTCCTACCGAACAAAAAGCTGAACATAAAGCATTATTGACGACAAAGTCAAGACGTAGTGAGTTATTAAAGTTAAGCGCAGAAAGATCAAGAAGCTCTGAATCTACTTCTTGGACAAGTATTGAAAAAGATGTCAGCCCTTCGAGTGCAAACATTAAAGGAAGCTCAATTGATGACGAATCTAGTGTCAGTTGTTCAATTGCAAGACCATTGGGTATATCGCAGGACATAGAGAAATTAAACAAAAAAGATAGAGAATGTCTAGAGGAACTCAAACAGGCTATGGAATACGGTGAGGAACATTTATTATCTCAACATACTCTGTCTAGCGAACATTCAAAGTCGAATTCTAAATCACCTTCACCAATACCAGAACTAGGCCGCATAGAAAGTCCTCGAAGTCCATCTAAGTATGGCACTAGAAAATCACCTACACCGACATTAGAAAAGCAAGGGCAAGTGGATTCACAAAAAGGTCCTACGGATTCTGAATCTAGTTCAGAAAGTATAGATAAAACAGTAGAACAACTTTCCAGACCCAATATAAGGAAAAGCGCTCTAGATAAGATAGGTAAATGTGTGATTGAGGAGTCGGAGTCCAGCCAGTCTGTAGCTTCAAAGGACTCGGATATCAAGAAAAAAGAACTTCAAAAGACTGTCAAAAAGACCAAAATTGCTATTACAATATCTCAAGAAGATCAGAACACTACAATTGATTTTGATGATGATGGCAATGTAATAACATCGTCATTTGAACGAGAACTCATGAAGAAGAGAGCTCTGAAGGATACTGATCAAAAAAGCTCTTCTAAATCTAGCATAGATACGACCACTACTACCCCCTCTAAAGGTTCTTTGAGTGTAGATGATTCATCTTCAAGAAGAAAAGGTCGCTTGGACGAACAAAAAAGTTCTTCTAAATCTAGCATGGATTCAAGAGGATCGTTAAGTGTCGAATCTAGAGGTTCCTTTGAGACTACCGAATCCACTTCAGGGTCCTTAGGTGAAGCTTATCGCCGCGGGGAAGAGTTAAAACCAACATGGCGTCCATTTTTTGGCGCTTCAGGTAGTGAAAATAGTACTAGTATCGAAGAGGCATGGATACCTCAAGATCACGAAGGCTATGAAAGTTTAAATGTTAACAAAGATACCTTTGAATACAGTAATCAAAGATTATTAGATGATTTTCAAACTTTCTCCAAAAATCCTCCTTTGTCATCGAATACTTCTAAAGATTCTACTGAAGCAGATTTCACAGATGACTTAAATGATTTTCCCGTTAACTTTCTGTACCCTGCAACATCATCATCAACCTCCGACGTTGTTATTGGATACGGTCAGAATTTTGGACGAACGCTGTCACGGATATCAGAAAGAAGCACTGCATCAGAAAAAACTAGTGCAGACGAAGATTCTACTAAAGCCTGTTCACGTTCCGAAAGTATTAATGAAGAATCATTGAATTCTAGTGACCATCAAGCCAGTCTTAGTTCAGATCCCCCAAGTAATGCTAACGTCGCTTATATATCTGATACAGACAGAAGAACTTCAGCAGAGATGCCAGATATTCCAATAGATCAAACTAAAATCAGTGAAATGTATTCAGAAACAAAAAAAGACGTGGAAAAAGTAAGCAAAAAAATAGATGAATCATTAGAAACTAAGAAATCAAGTGATAATTCTGTAAGGGTTAGTCCTGTAAGAGCACAATCAAAACAATCCAGTGGGAGTCAAGATTCGGATGATTGGCCGTTACCGGAATTACCACCTCAAGCTGCGCCTAAAGAACTTCCAGGAATAACTAGACAAAAGTCTAGCGAATTTGAGGATTGGCCATCACTCCCATCAAGTCTTTTGGAGACACCAATTGTAGAAAAAGTACATATTTACTACATGAGCAACAAACCAGAACAAGCCATGAAAGTAACTATTCAATCGGACAGTTCTAAAGGACATATAGGTTCCGATGATGATAGTGATACTTTAAATAACGACGAAGACTTAGAAGGGGATGTTCCGGAGTCTAAATCTGAAAAAATTAACCAACCTACTGTGGAAGTTTCGCAGAAAAGTCCTAAAGTTATACCTTACGATCAATCAGGGTATATGGTAGATCCTTTAGAGAAACATGATGAATTTACTTGTCTAAATAAAGGTGTAGTACCTAATTATGACAAATCATGTTTAAGTGGGACCATCAGCAAAGCGACTTGTTTAATGGGCGACATGGGAGCATGCTGTTCACGTGCTGAAAATAAGTCCTTCAATATTAAAAGTAGTCTTGAAGAAAAGGTAATTATAAGTCAGCCTCAAAAATCACCTACTAATCATAGCCCAATATTCGAAGACGATCATTTCTACTCTGATGACGTATTTGGTGGCGATAGTAAATCTTTATCACCGGACTTTGATAAAGGCTTTTCGCAACTTGGAACCCAAAAATTTTCTTGTGGATCAAATAATTCAGACACATCTATAGATGACCTTTTATCACAGACGAATGCTGAAGAAACAGTGCGAGCCGTAACTAAACTTAGTATAAGCAGCGCTGGAACTTGTAAAAGGTGCAGCCATAGCAGCCATTCAGAAGAAGAAACAAGTTCTTTCGGTACTGATTTAGATGGTACTGTTAAAATAGGTTTACCACAAAAAAAATGTACACACAGCTCCCACTCTGAGGATACTTCTATTTGTTTAAGTATATCGGAATGGTCCACTGGTACTAATACAGTTCGTCAGTACGCGAATCTATCGGCTTCTGAAAGCATATCGGCAGTTTCTGTTCCAAAAAGTGAAAAATCAGACAACGCAACTGCAAAAGTATATTCAGTTTCTCAAACTAGTAAAAAGTCTGAATCTAAACCAAAAATAGGTTCTCAGACAGAAGCTAGTTCAAAAAGTAGTAGTCTTGATAAAAGTTCTGAAAATATTAAATACGACAAGTTGTGCAGTTCTGAAACAACAATTTCGAGAAAAGGTATTGATAGTAGTTCCGGTACTAAAAGTGACAGTACTCTGACATTAGCTCAGTCAATATCTGAATGGTCAGCTAGTACAAGCCACACTCTTGTTGCAACTGCACGTGAAGATCAACAAGAAACAGAAGATCCTAAATCAGATGAAACTGTAGTAAAGGAACCTGTTACAACTCTAGAAGAAAAACAAGATATAGAAACGTGCGATGATGGTGAAGCGTCATTACCTAAAGAAGAACAATATGAAATAGTGGAACCTGTCCTTAGATTGACTGCGTCTTATGTTAGTAAAGCCGATAAATCATCTTCGATCAGTTATAGCGATAAATCTGATAAGTCAAGTTCCAGTTCATTAAGTAGCTTACAAAAACATACAAATGGTGTATTGAGATTTGATCAAAGACTGAAAGGTTTCCCTATACATGATGCAGATCATGAGCGGTTTACAAAAATACCGCCAAAAAGTCTAAGTTACGAAGAACAAACACAAAGGTATTCGAGACCAGCAACACGCTGTCAAAGTGAAGACAGTAGTTATAAGCCTTATGTTGTAGGACCACAACCTGAGATAGATATTGAAGTTCCATCTCAGCTATATAGTCAAGAAGAAAAACATAGTGAGCGGTATCAAAGTCAAGAATTTTGTAACATAATTCGTGAAGAAAGTAGTAGCCAATTTATAAGATCGGACTATAAACCCTTAGCGAAACACGCAAGCTATGATGACAAAACTCTTTCCAAAAATCAAATCAAGGAATACAAAATATCACAGCAATATAGGAGCAAACCGAAAAGTTGGTCATTCCATGAACATTATCTGAGTTCAGCAGACTTGCCAGTAATAGCTGTACCAGAGATACCTTCTGTGCACAGAGAATTTCAAGAAAAGAAAACTGTAGACAGATCTGGAAAGACCCCTCTGTCCAGATGTTCTCCATATTATTCAAGCAGCTTAAGTTCTGAATCTCCTCCTATTCAACCACTGAAGGCGCCTGTTAAAAAATCGCTACTTGTAAGAAATATATCATTAAAAAGTCCACCGAGTGGTAACGATACCGACAGTTCTTTAGATGTTATTAGAGATCCACGGGAAAGAATGAGAACATTTAGACGTAAAAAACAAGTCACTGGGGCTCGTAAGAAACAAGAAAAAATACAAGATGTTCTAGAGGAAGACTCTACAAAAAGTCTATGTTCTTCTGAGAGCGATAAACATCAAGGCATAAAATTCTTAAATGTTGATGACTCTTTGAGACGAATGGAAAGTTCCGAATGTTCAGATAGCTACATTCCAGAAGTTGAATCTGGCTCTTCAGAAATGTCTAAAGCAGACTCAAAAAATTACGATATCCAAGAGCCTATAAGTTACTCCGAAGATGATGAACAAATTGATTATGCTAAATATGAAAGTCAAAGTTACGAAGCACAAAAGTTTCCTCATATAGCACCAGTGCAGTTTCAAGGTTTTGGGTCTTCTGCTGATGAGGATGAAATGGGATTTCCACGTTTCGATCGGTTAGGTCGATTGCGGCATCCCTATCTTGATACTCAAGAACCACCTTATGTACCAGAGGACAGTCCTCCTAGAATGTCATATTCTAATAAGAGTAGCCGTCAGTCTTCTTTAAAAAAACAGAAATCGACTGCAGTATATCGACAGACTGATGATAAATCACTAGGAGAACCCTCTGGCCAGCACCAACAAAGAGCAATGTTCTACAACGAACCTAGCGATCGGGATGATTCCGACGATTATGCTTATCCAATTGACACAATCAAGAGAGCCCCCAAAATGTCTAAATCCGGCAGCTATTTATTTGAACGTAGCGAATCTGTGGCATATTCCGATACAGAGCTACCACAGGATAAAGACGAATATGAACAATACAGGGGTAGTCCATATCCAGAACATTACGAGGAGGTAGACATGTTCCAAACGCAGGAATGTTACCCGCAATACGATCAGGACATGATGGACGAGAGGGATGGCAGCGTGGACCACTACGCCAGAAATCTAGATCAGCGTTTCAGTTTGAACAACGTGGAAAGATTCTATTCTAGTCATTATGTGGACTCGCAGGCTTCCAGCGACAGTCCAGAACAAAAATTCGACGTCTCTACTCTCCCGCCGCCACTATGCTCAGACGATGAGAATGATTAGTTTATCGTACTTTATAATAAAATTATTATCATCATTAGTCTCCCGTCGTAGGCTCACTCGTTGTCGAATGGTCGTTTATTATAAACCGTGTGCGAGCGTGCTGCTCACTATGCGTTTCCTTATTAAAATTCTACTATTCGATTGTTATTGGTATTTAATATTAGGATATTTATTGTATTGAATATTTACATCGTCACTTTAAATATTTAGATAAAGTATATAGTGCCAATCCTGGATAGCGCGACCCTTTACAATCCTGCAAACTTTAATGCGGATCTATCCTTTTAGCTTATTTAAGCTATATAGTTGTAGTTGTACGTGTATTGATCGATCGTATATTCATATATAATTAATAAATTCTCCACAGTTACATTGTATCGCCCAAATATATTCAGTTATATAAAAAAAACCGTAACATCACGCCTGTAATCAGGTATATGTTCATGTTATGTTGTTTTGGGCATTGTTTAAATATTTCGCCCAAGGAGACTATATTTTGTGCCAATTGTTTTCTAGCAATTTTTCATTGTTTAATTATTGGCTGTTGATATTATTATTATTAGTAAAACTATCCATATATAGAAAGTACTATGTGTAAAGGCTGTGATTTACTTTGTGTGTCGGGGATCCTAGATCTGGTTTCGGTTACAATATAATGTAATATCTCAACATCATTGCACCATTTCTTCATACTAGCTAGCACATTCTAACTGCTGCATAAATAACAATCATTATTACTCTATTAAATCGGCAAACATTGTTTCATACATGTCATTTACGGAAATTAATTGTCCGATTGTGCTCAAATTTTTTCACAAAGTATTATGAATGATTTTTATCCAGTCTTTAATATTGACTTTAATTTAATGTTAAATATAAATATGAGGTGTATGTAGTCTAATATATAATACTCTTTCTGATATTACCAATATCTGCTACATGTGTGTGAATGATTACTCGATTTAAAACGGCATCATGTATCCATGTCACGGCGTGCATACAAAAAAATGGTATGTATGTCTGTCTATATGAGTGAATGAATGACTGTTTGCCTGGATACTTATATTTTGTTTTAAATACTGAAATACGATTGACTTTTCGATTTATCTTTTTTAGTTCACATGATCAATTAGTAATGTCTTGGTCACCTTAGCTTATCCTATATTTATTTAGTATTTTTCATACCAACAAGAAGTTGTTTAATGATAAAGGTAACAAGCATTTTTCTACTTGAAATACCATCACTGAATTTCTTTCATTTACATTTTTACTATAAGTGTCTAAAACAAAGTGATGTTGTATGTAAATTTATGTATTAATTACACTTTAATGTACAATTAATTATACTTTGCCAAATTTTTGCAACTTTGCCAAATCTACACATTTTTTGAATAGCCTTTATTGTTATAGACGGATATTATAAATTTTTTGTTACATACATGCGTGCGAATGTTTGTTATGAGAATTTTATGCATTTAATATTGTGTAGTATTCTTATAAATTTTAACTCCAGAGGAATTTATATGCCCTGGTGTCTTTGCTCTGAGTGTCTTAGTACTGGGGCACATGCATGTAGAAAATGTTAGCAAATTAAATTGTTGAAATGTTTCAAGCTACCCCACACTATGGATATATGCAATAAATATCTTGTACTGAATTGTTCACTATAAAAAAGTTCAGTTTCAGATTCTATGGAAATCTTATTGGAATTAGGTTCGACTTCTGTCACAGTATAGATAAGTACCCTATGTATCAAATAAAATTTAGTAATCAATTTAATTTGCTATTGTTTCGGAAAAATTATGTCTCTATTATCATGTATGTCTATGTATAAATACATAATGATATACTACACTATTGTAAACATATTTGAATTCCTAGATTAAACTTTTACTTAGTCAATTTTGAAATAAGAGCATAGGTTTAACTTTCAGTTGTTTTTTGTTTTTATGTATATAGATTATTTATATGGAATTTGTCAGCTTTGTAATGTTAAAAAAGGTGCCCTAAATGTTCTTGCTTTAGGGTGTTTGGTACTACTACTGCATTTATTGTGTTTCTTAATATTATTCTTGTTAACGATCATATCACTCTGATTGAAAACTTTGAGACAGTTTTGCAGACACTGCCACAGTTTCAATTACTGTGTGTTTTTCAAATTGACTGTGTGTGTGATTTTTTTCATTCTAATTTTATCTAGTTGTTATTGTTACGGGTATTTAAAAGTATCATTTTATAGATTTTCAAAAACCAAATTAGCGAATGAGCTGTGAGCTCTTCTATATTTATAAAATGTGTTAAATAATTATGTTAAATTAGTTTGTTGAAACAATGTGTTAATTTGTTTTGTGTTCTTCAATTATTTCGATAAAATAATCAGTACACTGGACTTGTCAACTTTGACCATTCAAAATGGCTCATTTTAATTATATAACCTACATAATTTTGAGTATGTTAAAACTTAAAAATTACTGTACAAATATAATTTTGATATATAATCCCATTAGTAACTTACAATATTCTATACATATAAAAATTACGTGTTTTGACTGATCCATTAACACTCACATCGAAACCTTGGACCTGAGCAGCTCAGACGTCACAGCATATTCCTATAAAAAAATAGATAACCAATAAGGGAGTTATTTTATTAAATAATCCATTTCGAAAAGAGTAATGACTTGTGAAAGTTTTGGATGAACACTCCTTTTCAATAGTCATAGTTTGCTTAACATTTCTACACATAGGTACTATCTTAATAAATATTTTTAAACTAACAGCAGCTAGCTACTTGCAATATCATTCTCTAAGGTAATAAATCCAAACTCATCCCCTATAAGTAGTGGTTCCCAGAAGTGACTGGACCGACTCAGCCCAATAGAGTCAGTTTAATTAATAACGTTTAGTCTTGTGATACTGGAGTATTGTAAAAAAAATATGTAGACATAGATCCTTGTAACGACTGATGTCTGTTATACATTATAGTGAACATTCTAGTTCCAATACCCTTGAGAATGGCCATTAAAATGTCACTCGAGTCGCGCGTTGGGCCCTGCGCTATCGTACATATATATTCCAACTTCTATTTAATGAACTTGACTCGGCTCGAGTGCCGAGCGCCGACCTCTACACCTCTTAGCACAGTGTCATATGGCAAGTTTCTAAACAACTTTGCTTTGTTTTTGTACTTGAATAGGAAAGACTTATTCATACTTTAATGAAATTAGTTCTCGACTTTATATAATATGCTCTTGTCTTTTTTAATAGTACAAGAAATTATGACTGCATTATTCTTGAGAAATTATTTAATGTCTAACTTTTTAATTGGTATCTATTATTTATGTTACACCTGCCACAATGTATAATTTTAATTGTTTATTTTCACTTTTATGTGTTTTTTTATTGTCTTATTTTCAGCATGTTTGAGATACAGTTCAGAAGCAAATATTATTATGAAAGCAAGCAATGATGCAATCTTAAGTGTAGTAAATTTAAATGTTTTGTTAATAACTACTATGTACCACTGTTTGAATATCACTGCTACTAATTTTCATAGCTGACTTGCATTTCCAAATTTTATTAAATATGAAATCAGCTATATTATTAATGTAGATTATGTTTGTATCTTTTGTTTCAATTTTTTTTTTAGTAATTTTTAGTAAAATATTTATATCAAATTTTATGGTACTGTCACTGAGAACGAAAATAAATAATATGAGTTGTAGAAGATGTTGCAGTTCACAAATATTTCTAACCTACTTGTTAATTTTTATATAATTTAATAATTCATATAGCAGTTTTTTCCAAGTAATAGTGAGTGCTGATTTCGTAAAATAGCGGTGTCTTTCTACTTTAACCCTTTGCTCTCGTATGTCACAGCGTATGCGACGTCATTCATTTTACCATTCTACTTGCAAGAAGTTGGCGATAGTTCATGGTCATATTAATACGAGTGCAAAGGGTTAATTCTCTCTCTTTCGGTGTTCTCTATCTACGGTCTAAGAGTACCTGGCTTGAGGACACTATAATTAGAACACTTTACCTCGTATCAAATGAACTTATATCTCTGTTATAAAAGCACGCCATAACAAAATAATAACATATTTAATACTGCATTAACACATGAAAAAAATAAAATTCTCAAAGTATCGGTTGATGATGTATTATTTATAATGAGGATAGAAATGAATATTATTCATGAACTCGGTCGTTGATTTTGAACTTCATAGGCAGCTATTGTGAATCTCGTTTGCTCCTTATCCCTAGAAATTGTGATACATTTTACTATTATAGAGCTGTGTGTGTGTGTGTATGTGTATATTATTGTTCCCCGATTTGGGTAGATAAAATAATTATACTTATACTGTGCGCAATAGAGTCGACAATCCTCCGTGCACGTGTGTCGCGGTGTTCAAACGATGTGTTGAATGTCGGGAATACTGATAGTGTTTTTGTTTTCGATAACACTAAACTGATATTTGAAAATATTTTCTTCTTTAACTTGTAACATGTCATTAAAGTAAGCTACATGCGTTATAGTAGCCGTTTAGTGTCATGTTTGCTATTGCTTGGTAAATGTGTCTCCGCGTTCTAATCGATAGCGTAG
>DWDU01000204.1:0-21586 GCA_018245575.1 Jemadia suekentonmiller | reverse complement strand
ATGGAATAGGTGGTGAGCCTATTGCCATGCATCGGGCACATATCCAGACTCCGAGCCACTACTAGAAAATCTAAATAAGAAAATCTAAATTAGAACATTTTTGTAGTGCCCGACCCGGGAATCGAACCCAGGACCTCCGGATCGGCAATCGCACTTGCAACCAACACGACCAACGAGGCAGTCATTTTTTTATATTATTGGTTCTCTAAACTGGATATTACAAAATACGATAATATTAAACATCTGTTCGTTTACGTAAATAGCATTAATGTGTCGTGCCTTCCTTGACGTGACCACAGCATGCGCTAAAAATTTAATTAGTTACAATTCAAGTGTTCTATTTATGAAAAATTGCTGTCCGTTTTGGAGTCTTATTATTATTTATTTTGCTACATTATTTACTGCTTATTTGGTTTTCTATTTATGTATCTGTGTATGTTCACATATTATTTTACTCTATTAACATAGAAATAGTAATGATGGAACGGCTTACCCCGATCATCTAAAAGCACATTTTGTTTTTATATGGCATTAGGTCATTTACCGCACAATGGTGTTATAAACTAATTTGTTTAAGGGTGTTTATTAATCGTTATATTTAAATTAATTGTTATTAAATATCATCGCGCCAGGTTCCTTTAGGGATAGGCAGAGAGCACCGATCCCAATTATCCCTTCCTCACAATATGTCCTGGCGTAATGATAAACTATAAAATAGAAAATTTAAATGATGGGAAGGACTTGTTCCACTGACAGATAACGAGTTAACGTATAAAATATAAAGTACTAACAGATATAACGAGGCCAATATTTAATGAAGGAGACGTTCTTATTTTCATGTATTCTCAATGTCACATCTAAACAATATGACATTGAAGCTAAATAAAAAATTTCAATTAGTCTCCTACTTTATATCATCTTAAAAGATTTTATGTTATTCATGATTTTAATGTCATCTTAAGTCTTACGCAGACGCTTTTCCAAATTCCCTGCCGTTATATTGCACATGAGGCAGTAAAACAAGCCCCTCCATGTCCAATGTAGAAAATAGATGTGTAGTTTTGCCTCGGATCGGCATTCTTAATATAATAATTATTGATAATGACAGTATATATGATTAATAATGACAGTATATATAAGGGAGCACCCCTTAATTACGTGAGGCATTTAAGGGAGAGAGGGGGTCGAGGGCAGCAGCTCGTCGTTTGTTTACAGACGTTACAGCGTGCGGCTAAGCGACACACAGACATGTTCCGACCTGCTTTGTTTATACTCGTAAATGTTTTGTTAGTCGACGACTCAGTCAAAGCTATCACTTGTACCAGAGGCTCAAATTTAAAAAAATCTCACGTGAGATTGGGGAATGGGAGCGAGGATTCCATCAAATCTCACGAAAAATCATCAGAGACCAAAAAAAGTCAAAAAAACGCCTTAAGTAATTAATGGATGCCCCTAATTAATAATTACACTTATTACAATTAATAGTAACAGTAATCATAATTAAATTAAACAAATTTTCATAGATGATGCTTTTATAGTCACTTCGCCAACTTTCCGATATTAACTAACAAGTATATTTTCTGTATGTATGTAGATACATATATAGATAAACATAAAAATGTACATATTTCCTAATATCTGTGTCACTTTTAGTTTCATAGACAGTTCGGAATATTTTTTAAAATGATATTGAATTAATGTACTCCGTTTTTAATAATTCATACACGTATATTCAATTCATAATAACAGATAAACTAGCATATTTCATGTGCAGTTAAAATAATATATTAATTGTTAAATGTCTGTGTTTTTTTGTTTGTGTCAATGATAAGTATGGAAGTCTACTGACCGCTGAATATTATGGATACAGACAGGGTGATCACCCGCGTGGTTGTGTAGTTATATGAATACTGCTGTCATCATCCCGCCCTGTCCTCGATTTGTATTTGTAATAGACGGCGTATTGTATAGGAGTCGGCAACACTATATTAAATCGAGGCACAATGTCTTCAAACCGTCAAACTTCAGTTAGGACGTTACATGAGAAAATTTGGTGTCAGTTTTAAAATAGCTACTACAGCAACTATGACGTTATTGAAAACTCACAATTTCGTATATTTTAAATGCCAGTTCTCGGATCTCGGAAAGTGTATACCGGCTCTTACACTTCCATATTTATCACATTTCTGTTTTAATATGTAATTAAATCGGAAGATTTTAATAAATGTGATCTTTGTAGCGACTTTCGATGTGTCTATTTATTGAATAAAGCATTTAATGGTTAGTTGTTTTTTTTTACACTCCAATTTAATATTCCAAATTTGGAATTAAAAAAAAATTAATTGCGCCCACGCTGGGCAGTCCCAGAGGCGAAGCATGAACCCGTAAATACTCTGCGGTCCCAACCCGCAGGCCCAGCGTGGAGGTTGTGGGCAAAACACACTGGGATACTCATCACCCGCAGTGGACTGAGAGTGTTGATGATGTTAGTTATAAAATCTCATTTGAACTGTACCACTGCGTTGAACTTACATTATGCGAGGCCCCTTAGGGGGTAAGCAGCGGGTACCGAGTGCCACATGTTACTACCTTTACAAATTTACCTACACAACCTGACTTCAGACAGTTCGTTATAATGATTGCTTTAAATAGAATTGTAACTTAAAACGTAATTTGACTAGATGATTCGTGTTACTGGTTTGTATGACTCGGTTGCGAATAGAAATAAACACCAGATTTTGTTCATTGCTCATTACATTTCTTTTAAATTCACAGCCTTTATAAGTAATGGTAATAATAATAATGTTAGGTACGTAAATAACTATGACTGCCTCGTTGGTTCGTGCCTCGTGTTGGTTGCAAACGCAACTGCATTTCAGGAGTTCCTAGGTTCGATTCCCGGGTCGGGCACTATATAATTTGTCTAATTTAGATTTTCTAGTAGTGGCTCGGAGTCTGGATTTGTGTATGGCAATAGACTCACTCACCCCCTATTCCATAGTGGGAGGTAAAAATAAACTTTTGAGACGTGAGATTGAACTACACTCCTCTGCCTACCTCTTCGGAGATTGCAGGCTTGTTATTATATTACGACTCTAGATAATCATTCTGCAAGAACATACAAATAGATAATAATAGGATTGGCTGTCCGTTTCTCTCATCAAAGAGACAGCAAGGTTTTGAGGGTCGTCTTTACAAAGCATGCATCAGACCCGTTGCTACTCATGGCAATGTATTTTGAATAGTTTAAACTAAAAATCTGCCCGAAAATAACTAGTGAGTTCGAAGCGGAGATTTTCAGCGCGATTTTTAATTAGAGTCCTCAAAAGCAAAAGCCGAGTGTTAGCGTAACAATGCTGATTTCAATCGAAATAATGTTTATTTCGGTAAGTCCCATAAGGAGACCGGAACACGTTTAAATGATCCCAACGGCGACATTTCACTGGGACACAGGGCTCCCATTGAAAGCCCGTAATCCCCCAAAGTACTGCACACAAACCAAGCACTTCACCCCTCTGTCCTCCGCAGCGAAGACGTCTTCTGCTCTGTTATCTAGAGTGTGCGGAAATCACGCAGGAATTAATGCTCCAAATGTTTCAAACCGTGTCAACCTTGTAATATTATATCAACCTGTGTATACATCGGGGTTCACAGCCGGCGGCCGCATCTCGGTCGCACGGTGCATTATTCTGCACCTCAGAGGTCGCACATTATTTAATTCAAACGGAGCTACCTAGTCTCGCCACAAATTTTACGAAAAATCTGAAGACTACCAGGTTCAACAGCTTGCGGTCAATT
This sequence comes from Jemadia suekentonmiller, assembly GCA_018245575.1. Classification (NCBI taxonomy): domain Eukaryota; kingdom Metazoa; phylum Arthropoda; class Insecta; order Lepidoptera; family Hesperiidae; genus Jemadia; species Jemadia suekentonmiller. Next base: position 17,788 of record DWDU01000204.1, on the reverse strand, counting down.
CAGAAAAATGGTACAGTCAACGGCATATGAAATTCGACATCGTTCGGTGAATATTACTGTACTCTTTCCAAATGGATTAATGTGCGTTACTGTGAAGCCCACATTAGACCCGGTCGAAGATTGCTTGTAATGACATACAAGCAATACCCTTGTAGTAATAACACCAAAGTTTAAATAATTTATAACGTATGAAATTAATTATAACGCTATTAAATAAATACACACATTTGTGTGTACTCTGGCGGTATATAACACCATACAGGCTCCTTCGTCGTACATAGAGTGGTTAAACAGCAAAGTGAGTATTGATAATATCTTATATATTACGAGTATGACTCTTACAACGTGTGTTGAAATACAACTTAGGTTTTGGTTTTGTATTTAAATTATCAACATAGAAATTTTCCATTGGTTTACAATTGTGTGTTACAATCCTGATGGTTATCTCTTTTTCCACGAAATAATTTGTATTAATATAAAATATCACTTCCTGTAACTTTGAAAAGGTACATAGAGTGGGTACTTGCAGACCACACCGTTTTTCATAATGTTCTCAGAGGCGTGCTAATCCTGCCCACTTCTCAATCCGCGTAAAGACCTATTTTCAACAGCAGAACGACAAATGGGCCCATAACGATAATAATCATGATGATACAAATTCTCTTGTATACCCGTAGTACCCACGTCACGAGAAAACTTTGCACTGGTAACTGCATATCACTCTTTATCTACACCAACATTAAAATTAAACATCTTCCCACAGGATGACTACGTTAAAATTAGTGGTGATCTTGGCCTTATTAATTGCGGAGGTGAGCCTCAAACCGCCACCTATCAGAGGGCCTGGAAGTCGGAGAAGACTGACGGAGAAACCACCAACAACCACGATGGATCCTAACTGGTCCGAGGTGACCATTGAGAAGTGCGACGTCGCGAAGAACAACTTCTGCGGCAGCGTACAGCCACAGCCAGTACCAAGCAAAAACATTCCGTTCTACCCCACGGGAGGAAAAAAATAACGTCACCAACTGCACCCAAACTGATCATGGCACTTGATTAGTAAACGACAAAAAATTATATTAATGTATTCAATGTATACAAGTGTTATTATTTAGTCCCGCTCGCCCCTACCCCGAGTCAAATAGTTATTAATAGGATAGCTACTGCTATCAATCTACGACTTTCCATTTCTCTGATCAAAACAGGCAGTAAGGTGTTCTGAGGGCCATCTTTAGATCCTGTGTCAGATCCATTGTGATTCATGGAAATGTATATTTGGACCAGTTTATGCGCAAAATCTGTCCCAACATAACTAGTAAATGCGAAGCGTAATCTTAACTGCGATTTTGAATTAGAATTTTTAAAGACACAAAAATGCTTGGCAAACTTAGTGTAGGACGCCCTCCCGCCAGGTTGGAGGACGATCTGCGAAAGGAGGAGACCTATGTCCAGCAGTGGACTGAGATAGGCTGACGATGATGATGATGAAATAAACAAGTCGAGTGCCACCGTAACAATGCTAATTTCATACTTTTATATATTACTACTAGCTGTGCCCTGCGGTTCACATGCATTAATTAGAGAACAATATATTAAAAAACTATTTCAAGAACATAACGCTTTATCACTAAGAGTTAATATAGGTAGCCACATTATTGTTATAGGACACAGTCGGCCAGCGCCCTGCGGCATCACCACTCCACATTTGACCATTAATTTGTTGCATAGTTATATTAAAACCATGATAACTCCTTAGATATTAGTTGAAATCAAATGTTGTCAAGGGCAATTTTGTTCAAAATTAAGTGCCTGTGATAAATAAATTTATTTAGATAAAGATTAATATTACGTTTATTAAAACACCTTCGCAGATAATGTGTTAGTTTGGAACTAATTTGATTATGGTTATAATAATTCAAGCTTAAAAGTTAGATATATGCTATCGCGGACTTTTGTATAGAACTTTGAAAGGGGAACAATTTCGTATCATATGATTTTTACGTCACCGTTTACGCGCTGCACTCAAGGAAAGCTCTCAAAAAAAAATATTTTCCCGTTTTTGCAACATTTTTCATTGCTGCTCCACTTCTATTAGTCATAGCGTAATGTTATATAGCCTTCAGCCTTCCTCAATAAATGTGATATTTAATACAAAAATATTTTTTCAATTCGTACCAGTAGTTCTTGGGATTAGCGTGTTTAAGCAGACAAACAAATAATAATAATATCTCGGGACATCTCCACACACGGCTATCTGATCCCATAATGAGCATCAAAAGAGCTTGTGGTATGGTAACCAGACGGCTGATAAACTACATATAAAAGTCGGAATGAAAGGGTCAGGACAGCTGAAAAACTCAAAACGATCAAATTCAAATTATCACTCAACTATTCAAAATTGAATGAAAACTACCACCGCTACGGAAAATGATTCGCTGTGGAGAAGAAACGGCGCAAGAACTCCATAGGTGTGCTACTGCATCTTTTAAATATTTGGAACGTGTTCCATTTAGTACAAGTTCGTAATTCAAATTAACATTACGCGTCCATATTTGTTCACAACATTCGAGCGCGGGCACAATAGTCACACGAAGTCCGACGAATGACGCGTCATCGCGATGGTGTCGCCCTCTTTCTAGTTCGTGATGCGGATCAATGAAACGCCCGTACTAATGACCGTCTCCGATATATACATATATACTTAGATAGCTATATTTTTTTACACCCAGACACAAAACAAATACTTGTGTTCAACACACAAATATTTATTCTGGGTGGGAATCGAACCCACGATCCTCGGCGCAATAAACAGGTTCGCTAACCACTGCACCAATGGGCCAGTCAACAAAATCTTCCGCTTTGTAATATTTATTTATTTAGTTCATAAAGAAAAGCCGAGTTTCACGCTTACAAAGCTGATTCCATATGGTTATATTATTATTATACGATCTATATTTGGACTCCGCAAGGATGATCATCTGGCCGAGTATCGTGCTAAATTCAACTGGCCCCCATTCGAACTCGCCGAAACTAACATATTTTTTCTGCTCTCTACAGTGTGCTGATCAACCCAACCATACGACCCTATTTAAGATATCGTTTCAAATATCTCCACCAAAAACACGACATTCTCTTCGCTCCAATTGGAATCTTTTCCTTATAACCCTTATCCATACTGCATCCTTCTTTTCTATTTCGTTTTCTGCAGATGCAGTTTGGTTGTGCAACAATTAGCTCCATCAATACGAAAAGCCAAAACATTGACATATATCTTTCTTACATACCCAACTGTCGCTACCGCTCAGTACAGTTGTAGTAAGCACTGAGTTATGTATTGCCATACGAGCTCGCTCAAATCTTGGCAGCTCAGTAGCTTACCTAAAACACTTGATCCCTTTAAACATCTAGAATTTTTATATGTATGTGTACATAAATTATTATAGATGAATTGTTTTAACCTCAATCACACTATGCATACTGCCTACCTCTTCGGGGATTACAGGCGTGATGTTACGTTTTTTTTTACACTATGTATGTGTCCACTATTGCATTTAACCTCAATGCAATAGTTTCAGTAGCACACTTCAGTTTTTTTCCCATTTTTGGGTAAACATCTTTTTTTATTTTTTTCCCTTATTGTTTTGGATACATAGGTCAGTGTGAAATACAGTAGGTATATTGTTTTCCAATCGAAATAATCTCGTTTATTTCGGTAACTTCCATAAGGAGACCAAAATATTACATAAGATGACCACAATGGTGACATTGAACTGGTAAATATAACTCCCGCTGAAGGCTCGTCACCCTCCCAATCACAGCACACAAACTAAACACTTCACCCTCCGTTCTGCGCAGCGAAGTTGTCTCTCCGCTCTAGATAACAAACGTACGGAACTCACACACGAATTATTGTTCCAACTGTTTTAATCCGTGTCAACCGTGTAACATTATATCAACCTGTGTATACATCGGGGTTCACAGCCGGCGGCCGCATCTCGGTCGCACAGTGCTCTTATTATTCTGCTCCTCGGAGAACGCACATTATTTAATTCAAACGGAGCTACCTAGTCTCACCGCGAAACTTAATAAAAATTGCAGACTACCAGGTTCAAGAGCTCGCGGTCAATCCAGAAAAAATGGTACAGTTAACGGCATATGAAATGAAGGGATAATATTTATATTCTGTTACCGAGATTTGCTAATCCTTTGATGAATATTACTGTACTATTTCCAAATGGACTAATGTGCTTTACTGTGAAGCACACATTAGACCCGGTCGAAGATTGCTTGTAATGACATACAAGCAATACCCTTGTAGTAATAACAACAAAGTTTAAATAATTTAAAACGCATGAAATTAATTATAACGCTATTAAATAAATACACACATTTGTGTGTACGCTGGCGGTATATAACACCATACACACTTCTTCGTTGTACATAGAGTGGTTAAACAGCAAAGTGAGTATTGAAAATATCTTATATATTACGAGTATGACTCTTACAACGTGTGTTGAAATACCCAGGTTTTGGTTTTGTATTTAAATTATCAACATAGCAATTTTCCCTTGGTTTACAATTGTGCCTTACATTCCGAGGAGTCGAAATCCTGGCTCTTATCTGTTTTTCCACAAAAACATGCGTTTTAAGATGAAACATAACTTCCTGTAACAGAATAGAAACTGCCTCGCCGGTCGTGTTGGTTGCAAGCGTGACTGCCGAATGTGAGGTGCTGGGTTCAAATTCCGGGTCCAGCACTGCTGGATTTTTCTAATTTAGATTTTCTAGTTGTAGTTCAAAGTCTGGATATGTTTTCGGTGTTTGGATATGTTTTCGGTGCAATAGGCTCACTACCTATTCCATAGTGGAACGTAAACGTAACTGATGAAACGTGAGAGTATACTACACTTCGCTGCCTACCTTTTCGGGGATTACAGGCGCGATGTTCTGTTGACTAGAAACATTAAGAGGACACCTACAGACCACAGAGTTTTACATAATGTTCTCTGAGGTGTGATACTCCTGCCCACGTCTCAATCTGCGTGGAGAGCTGTGTTTAACAGTAGAACGGCAAATGGGCTCATGACGATGACGATGTTATAAATTCCCTGGTATGTGCGTGGTGGCATGGCGCTGGAACTGCAGATCATTCTTTACCTACATCATCAACATCATCATCAGCCTATCCTTGCATCCAACCGCTGCCAGCCACTTTGCCGTATATCGTCACTCCACCAACCAGAGGGCGTCCTACGCTACGTTTGCCAAGACGTGGTCGTCACTCCAGAACACGTAATCTCCACCGGTTATCGGTCCTGTGACAGATGGTATCAGTCCACGGCCGCTTCAGCCTGCTGATCCGTTGGGCCACGTCGATAACCTTGGTTCTCTGTCGGATCACCTTGCTTCGGATTCGATCCTTCAGAAAGACGCCGGGCATAGCCCTCTCCATAGTTCGCTGAGCGACCTTAAATTGGTGGACCAGTTGCTCCGTGAGTGTCCACGTATCAGCTTCGTATGTCATTCTTTATCTACATCCATATTGAAACTGGACGTACTCTGCCAACAGGATGACTACGTTAAAATTTGTGGTGATCTTGGCCTTATTAATTGCGGAGGTAAGCCTCAAACCGCCACCTATCAGGGGGCCTGGAAGTCGGAGAAGGCTGACGGAGAAACCCAGAACCACGACCGAGGGCAACTGGCCCGAGGTGACCATTGAGAAGTGCGACGTCGCGACGAACAACTTCTGCGGCAGCGTACAGCCACAGCCAGTACCAAGCAAAAACATTCCGTTCTACCCCACGGGAGGGAAAAAATAGCGTCACCAACTCCACCCAAACTGATCATGGCACTTGATTAGTAAACGACAAAAAAATACATTAATGCATTCAATGTATATAAGTTTTATTATTTTGTCCCGCTCGCCCCTACCCCGCACTTCTCTACATTAAACTGTGCCTCAAATTAAGGGCTCGATGGCAAAGTGTTCGTCCTCTGTACATTGCATGTAAAAACTTCTATAACATAACACCATGCCTATAAGTTGAAGAGGTAGTCACAGGTGTGTAGTACACTTCAAAAATACACAAGTTACGTTCACGTCCCACTACGGAGCAGGCGGTGAGATTATAGCCATGCACCGGGCAAAAATCCAGAATCAAGAAATCCGCGCTACTACTGAGAATTTCAAGTAAGAAAAACCCAATAATACTTTGCCCGACCCGGAGATCGAACCCAGGAAGTTACGATCAGTTGTCGCGCTCGCTACCACCTGACCTACGAAGCAGTTAACACGTTCGTAATAATACATAAAAAATACATCCGTTGCGAAAACACCGTAGGTTAATATAAGTTACATTGCATGAAATTAAAATATAAGCTACTGGAACTGATAAATATGTACGATGGCGGTGTATAACAACATATCCCGTTCCATTGTTGTATGATATATAGAGTGATTTAATAGCAAAGTGAGTATTAAAAAAGTCTCTGCCCTAAGCCTAACATTAGGGTCCTCATAAGGCATGCACTTTACCTCAAATGTTCCCATATCAATTTTCTAAATAGTAGCAATGCCCTAGTAGTTTCAAATCAAACCTCTTAACTCCGGAGATCCTGGATACGAATTCTGGCGAACACCTCTTTTTTTTAAATTTGTTACACTAATTATCATCTCATATAATATTGCAAAAACACCGCGAGGAAAAGCCAGTTTCGATCTCCACAATGTTCTCAAAGTCATATTAAGTTGGCAATCTTTACTTGGCCGGTATAGTCCTGGCGGAAATTGGGACACGCAAGTCCGTCCACTACGACAAGGAGGCCGCCCGTGGGAGGGGATCGTGGTAGACTACTGCCTCAACCGTTCCTATTCTAAGAGGAGACTCAAGTCTAACAGCACCGCATTAATTTTCTTGTATGCCCCTGATCGCATGTCACGAGAAACCATTTTCCTTGTAAGCGCCGATCATAATATATTGATTGACTAAAACAAGACAATATTTTCACAGAATGGCAGTAATAAAATGTTTGGTGATCTTAACTTTATTAATTGCTGAGGTCAGCCTATAACCACCACCGACTAGACGGCCTGGGAGCCGGAGAAGGCTGACGGAGAAACCCAGCACCACGACCGAGGGCAACTGGCCCGAGGTATCCGTGGAGAAGTGCGACGTCCAAACGAACAATTACTGCGGAACCTTCCTGCCTTCGTCTCTTCCAATACCAGGCTACCCGAACACAAAGTCTGTTACATAAATAAAATCACTATCGATTACAAATAATAAGGAATCGTGGTACAATTTTGTTGAACCAATTCAATTAGTCTCAAAAGTGACATGACACCTATAATCCACGAAGAGGTAGGCAGAAGTATAGCATCGACACTCACACGTTTTACCGGTTACGTTTACGTCTCATCGTGGAATAGGTGGTGAGTCTATTGCCATACATGGGGCACTAATCTAGACTCCGAGCTACTGCTGGAAATGTTAATTAGAAATTCTAAGTTAGAAAACCCAATAGCACCCGACCTGGGTTTTGAACCAGGACATCTGAATCGGCAGTCGTGCAATGATTGGACCACCGAGGCAATTAGTGTTACACAAGGAAAGTTTGCATGTCAATAGAACGAACGTGCCTCAGTACTCCATAATGTTTTGTAAGACAAGTGCAGTCTTATCACCATACCTACTCTTACCCTCAGTCTCACTCTTCCTTCTTACTTTTCTCATAGTAACAGCAGACCCGAATCCAAAACCAGCAAGGTAAAGAATATTTTATGTTGGAGACACACACATTTTTCAAAATTATTGCCTGCGGCCGAAATTACTTTAACAAATCTATATATGTAGGTGATGATGATAGGTCTATGATGTAATATTATAAACGGTTTACAAAAGTAACGCGTTTTTTTTTAAATATAAAACCAATTTTTAAACACTGAATCACATACAATTCGGAAAAAAATTGAATTTATCGTTTATTACAATAATAACACTCATGGTAGGAGTGAGACTTGGAAGAACAGAAAGAAGTAACATTTTCTTGTATAGGTACCTAATAGAAAATGCACTTACTCGGTATCTAACATGCAACACACAGAGCTGTATAATTAAAATACATTGTCGAAATTACATTGATGACGCAGATACAAATCTTTAGTATAGTAGGTACATATAAATCTTGTAACTCAAGTGTAATTGTAATTAATGTTATTGAATAATGTTACACTAAATTTAATATTTTACATCGCTGTTTCAGTTATTACACCACTCCCCATGGATTCGAATAATACGTCCGTCGCGTTGTTTTAATTGTAACTTTTTCATATGCTCAGCACCTGGAATCATAATAGCCGACTACTGACAGCTAGAAATAACAATTCAAATATTTTCATACTGGACGAACATTTTTGTATCGTGTTCAATATAGGTACAATTCAAGGCCACCCACTAACAATACATTACGTCCATTTAAATTGGTATAGGTAAATTTATTTACATTATGTTTTTTGAATTGCTTACAATTGATTGATTCCCTAACCCGCATGTCCAGCGTAGGAATTATGGGCAAAAACGTTTCAGGGAAGGCTTATATCCAGCAGTGGACTTAGAATTAGCAGTCAATACAATAAATCCAGTAGCCTGCATCTTTTGCTTTCAGTCGAAGCAATCTCCGTACCATTTTCGAATAAAAGGGTTTCCTTTCGCAGTGGAAACGTAATAAACCTACAATGAGAGATACTTCCAAATCTTCCAATATAAAACGATTAAGATATCTGACGTAACCAAAATTACAATTCAAGCGTATAAAGACTGTATGTGTTCCGAATCTGAGAAACATTGGTCCGAGGCGTCGACAGTAAACACTATTAGCGTGAAGTGTTTCGCGTTGAGTTGGGTTCTTGGGTTACGCTTACGAAAATAGAGAGCACCTTAATTCGAAACACAAAGTTGCGGCGGGAGGCGGGTTGGGGTACGGGGTAGTGGGCGCACTGACGTGGCGCGCGCGCGGCGCCGTCAAGTACCGGTTACACAGATAAATAATTGTTACATTTATTTATTACCTGTTCTATAAATGTGTCTGTAAGTACTAAGTTTTATGTCTGTGGTGCACAACGAAAAATGATATTTTAACGTCTGCCCACGCGTGTGAAGCGGTATACAAATAAAACATTGTAAATAATAAGTAGTGCTTAGGAGAAAAATGCTATTGTAAGTTGAAATCACAGAAAAAACCCAAAAAATTGGATTGTCAAAATGGTAGGGGTGATTAAAGCCGTATTTTCTAGAAGACATATATTACTTAATTGCTTATAACTTTTTGACAATCCACACCGTCAACAAGCCTCCAAACGAAACTAAAGATACAGTACTGCAAGTTGTAAAAATACCTGCGTGAATTGAACATCCATTGATTTCCAATACTTATCTTTAAATACTGATTTCTAATAATAATAACTGGAAACTACTTCCGGAAATACCAAACAAGTACACTAGCATGTACCACGCGTGCGCACGCGCATTCACATGGTCTGTTAACGAATGAGGAACATGGACGTGGGGTCAAGGCCCTACGCAAGTCGGCGACACTTCCCCACTCGCCTCACAATCGATATGAGATCATATCCATTCAATCGAATTCGTATTATTGAATTTTTTTGTTAGATTGCCTCGTTGGTCGCGTGGTAGCAAACGATTGACGATTACGAGTTACTAGGTTCAAACTACGGGTCGGGTAATACTGGGTTTTTCTGTTTTAGAATTCCTAGTTAGGAGCTAGGTTTTGACGCCGGTGTATAACAATAAGTCACCCCCTATTCCATATACTGCACTCGTCTGTCCACCTTTTGGAGGACTTACAGACGTGATGTTATGCATTTTTCAGAATGGCGTCCCTTACACTCTTTTTGACATTGGCCGCGACGGTGCTGCTCGCGTCCGTTCAGTCAGCGCCAGAGAGAATGCCCCGCCGTCTGAAGGAAAAGGAATGGACGACCACGGAGGAGCCCAGCTTCGAGGTCACAAAGGAGAAGTGCGACGTCGCGAAGAACAACTTCTGCGGCAACGTGCAGCCTCCGCCACAGCCGAGCAAGACCATTCCGTTCTACCCCACGGGAGGATGAGAATGACGTCATCAACTACAAACCGTCCACTCCATGTGATTAGTAAACGACAAAGAATTATAATCCATTCAACGTATACAACTGTTATAATTTGAAACCCTTTCACTCCTACGCCATGAACGTGTGGTAATGTTATTACCTATATCTTTTATTCATTGGCCTTAAACATCCTTCAGGATGCAGCAAGTGAGGAGAAAAACCGCTAATATGTACGTAATATGCTTAATGTTATCGTAATATAGCACCAAAACTACATCTCCAAGAAGATATAATCAGAGGATACCACAGTTGTCTGCTTAAGTAGAGGAGTTCAGAGGGGGAAAGAGAAGTCCGCGTGACTGGTGTGAAAAGGCGAGTTTGTAATTATTCAGGTATTTAAAATGTATGTGGATCATATTTGTTGTTAATTCTCAATTAATTTAATTCATTTTTAGTTCTTAACTAGTTCATTCATGTGTGCCTGTGTGCATGCGTGCGTGTGTGTATATGTGTGTGGATGGTGTGTGTGTGGTATTGGTATTTAATCAATATACCTATACAATACTACAAATTCATCACCGGATGACGCATTACAATCTAAACCATTCAAAAATCGAATAGTGCCCGACCCGGGATTTTACCCTAGGACCTCTCAATTAGCAGTCGCCCTTACAACCATTCGACCAACGAGGCAGTCATCGTTTATACTTATAACTATTATAGTTTTCTAACATTTTTTGCCTGGCTCTGTGCCCATTGTATGGCAATAAGCTTATCCCCTATTGCATAGGAACGGACATGTGGCACAAGTGGTAAATCGGAGCGTATACACTCGTCTGACTACCACTTGGGTCACCTCAAATACAGGCGCGATGTTGCCTTGTACTCGTGAATATGTTATATACCAAATCAGAGTTCTTTTCGGCCGGCAATTCAGAATCCTTTACGGCCGCTTCGATGTCAGCCGCAGCGTTGTTGGTCGCTGCTGCCCAATCAGCACCGGAAAACGCTTCTCACCTAATTAGAATTGCTTAATAGCGAAATAGACGTGGAGTGATACTACCCCGTAAGGGATATGTAAGTGAAGATATGTATGTGGCACTGCCTCAAGCGTACCTACAGGCGTCTTTCAATATTGAGTTAATGAAGCAACGAAAATTATAATACGAATCGAATCGCGATTATATACAAACTAATATCGTAACAAAACAAGTAATATAATTGAAATAATACTGCGTAATTCCAAATTATTTCCGCCTCATGAGTACTCGTCTACCATCAGTTTCACATCGACTTACCAGTCTGACTCTCCTGAATTAACCACCAAGGTTAGAAAGAAGAAATTTTTATTTCTCCTGAAGACTGCAGCTAGGTTTCAAAATTTGCCAGAATTTATTAAATGCTAAGGTTAGTACTTGTTTTCTAAAAGATTGAAGAGGAGAATAGAAAAACGCGAATTTAATAAGAGAGGTTACGCGGGAAGTTTGTTACGGGTCACGAAGAGTACATGTAACATCACGCCTTCAAATGCTGAACAGATAGGCAGAGGAGTGTAGTACAAACCTACGCTTCACCAGTTACTTTTACGTCCCACTATGGAATAGGTGGTGAACTTATTGTCATGCGTCGGACACATATATAGACTTCGAGCCACACTAGAAATTCGAAGTTAGAAAAAATCCAATAATGTGCGACCTGGGATAGGAACCTGGGACCTGTCTTTCGGCAACCTTGCAACCAACACAACCAACAACGCAGTCAATGTTACAATGTGACAACAACAATGTTAACAAGAAAATATCAGCAAAATATGTGAATCACATTTATTTGGAATCCCTTTGCATTAAAACTTCAGGCTGCCATTGATTTTATGGTTGCAAGCGCGGCTGATCGAATGATCCCGGGTACGATTCCCGGGTCGGTCGACTGTGGTAATTTTCTAACTTGAATTTCGTAGTAGTGCCTCGAAGTTTTGACTTTTGCCTGGTGTAAAACAATCGACTCCCTATCTATTCCATGATGGTAGATACCGTGTCTGGTGGATCCTACCTCTTCGAAACTACAGGCGTTATGTTACGTGAAACTCTTTTGGTAGCTACTGAATGGATTCAAAGTGCTATTCTAAGATACTCACAATTAAAGATTCTTCTGATACCATCCGTACAAAATACTGATTCGATTTATCCCTAAAACTGTACTAACCTTTACTGCAGCATGCACTTAAAGCTGGTGTTTCTAATCGGCTCCCTGGCGTGCACCCTCGCCGAGCCCAGCCGGAGAAGATTGAAACCAACGATGCGGACCACGACAGAGAAGCCGGGAGACGACGTGAAGATCGTGAAGTGTGACGAGTACACTAACAACTTCTGCGGCAGCGTCGAGCCCCTGCCTCAACACGACAGAAACCCGTTCCAGAACGTCGGATGAAAATGAAAACTGCACTTACAATTATGATAAAGTTACAAGAGATTATAGTGTTTTTTTATACCTTCACGCTAATTTTCCCCGAAAGGGTAGGCAGAGGAGTATACTACACGTCCATATCGTATGTTATGTCTTCAGTCCCACAATGGAATAGAGGGCGAACCTACTGCAATATAAAAATAAAATATTGTATTGCCATATACCGGGCACAAGTCCTGACGCAGAGCTTCTACTGGGAATTTAAAGTTAGTGAAATCTAACAATATTTCGCCCCAAGCGAGGATTGAACCCAGGGCCTTTCGATCAGCAATCGCAGTTGTAACCACTTGCTCGACAAGGTCGTCCAGATAATATAATGATAATGATTTATAAGTAATACTCGACTGGCCCGTTAGTACAATGGTAAGCGAACCTGACTGTTGCGCCGAGGGTCGTGGGTTCGATTCCCACCCAGAATAAATATTCGTGTGATGAGCGCAAGTATCTGTTCTGTGTCTGGGTGTAATAAAAATATCTATTTAAGTATATATTTATATATTTACATATGTAGTTTATCAGCCGTCTGGTTAACATACCACAAGCTCTCTTAATGCTTACTTTGGGGTCAGATGGCTGTGTGTGAGATGTTTCAAGATATTATGAAAAAGATATTATTGAATTAAAAAATACTTCCACTTTTAAACTTCCGAAACTTTTAGTTTAGAGAAGCTTGATATACTCGTACTTATATGGATTCATATTATAAGAATCATTCGTCAAAATTATTACGACTAGTATTCTTTAAAAAAAAGATTGACAGGTATTAAACAGCTGCTGTTGTTAAGTAATCATCTACAGCATATATCCATTTAATGGTGGGTACAGACTTGCTTTGACCAGCATCATCGCGGGTTCATTTTTGTGCAAGTGACCTGACTGAAATACATTTCACTCGTTTTCGTATTCTCACACGTACTAATCTAACCTTCTTTGAAGAAACTAAACTAAACAGGTAGCTAGCTATACCTTTCAAAATGCTTTCTTATTTTTGATCTAATCTATGTATTTATTGTTATAAATCAGAAAATGCGCCCTTTTTTAAATGAATTTTATGTGAAAAACACTTACGTAGTTCCCAGGCTCTATGACGGAACAAACGCTGGAAAGAAAGTAATCGACATCTATAGCGATAAATTTAACTACTTCATAATATTCATGTCAATTATCCACCAAAATGTTAACACCATCAAAGTCCTCTCTAAAGTCTTCAGATAAGAACACACAAACAGATTAGTAAAGAGCGTACAAAAAGCTTTTTTTATGCTCATTATTAGATGACGGCGTCAGAGTCGATGCTCAAATTAAACTACTGTTTCCGTCGTCGAAAAAGACAAGTTTTTATACAGAAACGATTTATATTAATCACCAAACCATTATCTGTCTGCAATTTCAGATATAAAGGTCACGAAAGCTATTACAATATTGTTACAACAACATCTATTCCTAGATTCATCTCCAAGCCAATTCTACCTTATTATTTCTTAACGGTTGCTAAATCTGTACTTGGTGTAGATAACCTTCATATTTTATTCCTTACATTGTTTTCTTTTCATTCTTTTTTCACATCTCTAATAAACAAACTTTTGATGTGTCAGTTACAAATTGTTTTACTTATTATCACAGTGAGCCACCCACACGTTTATACATTTCTTCGTTAATTATTTCGATATCCACCTTTATGTTAGGAGTTTTAACGACTTAAGACAAATCTTATTGGAAACTTAGCAATTGCTAAGATGCCATTTTACAGAAAATGGTCGTATTCTTGTCGGTTATAGGATCATTGTTATGAACACTTTAATACTTTCACTGATGGACAAGGTTCTGCTTACATCATGAGAGGATTCAAATTATAATGTGCCAGGTAGACCAAACACTGCTTGGTAGATTTCACATGCATTAGAGAAGATTTGGGGAAACTTTTAAATGCACTTTTTTCTTACAATGTTTTCATTTACCGTTACAATTCTGCATATTTATACATTAAAAGACACAATAGTTTAAAAGAATGCACATATGGACATGAACCCAGAACATCAGTAATCAGAGCATGACACCGAAACCACTAAGCTATCACTCCTTCGTATACGTCACAGTGTTATTGCGTGTTAGTATTGTATATGCAGATATGTTTTTTAATCGTTACTAGGAATGGATGTTTATTATCGAAAGTAGTTGAAGTCCTCCTACGCAGTCATGTTTGTTTAGCGGCGCCGGCCAAGCCGCCATTTAGGTCGCTGCGTCATTCCATACGGTACTTTTTTATCATATAAAAGAAGAGTTTTATAAATTACGAATCGAATACGAGAAGAATCAGGCTGAAGTTTAAGACGAGTAGAAAAATACAATAAATCTTTGTGCGTTTTCGTGCCTCGAATAAATTTGACGATATGAATTTTTGGGTGAGTTTTGGTTTTCTTTCTTTCTTTTCTGTACCTGTGTGACTGATGCGCGGTGCGATTTGTGCCGTGGTAGGCAATTCCATTAAGACTAGATATATACACATATTTAACCATCTATTTCTCATTGGTCAAGGTTGCTTTTCGGTTCTTCCAACCAACGCTATCAAATGCTGTTGTTCTCCAATTTTTTATACAAATTTATAGTTCGAATATACGCAGAAGTTCATAGCTTGAAAAAAGCACTGAACTGATTTAAATTTTGTATGATATTCACATGCCATACAAAAAGTCTCACCGGTATTTTGAATAAGGTCTCAATACATTTCTCACTACAACTACTGAACTTAGATCATCTGTAATTAAAAAGTAATTCTATCATGGAACGTTCCAGAAAGAGTTCAATAGAGTTGTTTCCTCAATTACCGGAAGTGTGTATATACGTCGTTATGCTATAAAAACTGGTTATAACAATTTCATAAGCGTTAGCTTTTAATAATGTACCTATGGTGCAAGCTCTTATCAACCATAAACAGACAACATTAGACTATTTTTTCTTAGTAAATGAATACGTTGAAATTCCGCCCATCATCAGCATTAGCCTATTGCAGTCCATGACGAGACATAGACCTGCTCTGAGGAGTTATCCCCATGCATGCAATTTGCATGCAAGTTGGAGATTTGGATTTGGGTATTTGAAAAATTCTGTCAATTGTGCCATAATTTTCTGGAATGGCCATCACATTGGGTATTGGCCACGCTCTTCACCTGGATATAAATAGACGAGTAGATCGAAATAGGGTTAATTCACTAGAAGACAACGAATGGGTAATGAACTGCGGTATCTCGTACATTTCATAAAAATATTACTGTACGTCAGGGGCATTTAATTACCACCGTCTTGCATCAGGACACGTTAAGTGTAATATTCATATCGTTAATACTACATATTGTAATACACTATTAAATTGTATGGTCCGTAGGCGTAAAACAGTGGGGCAGCGAATCCTAGGTAAACATTCATTAAGGCTAATTTGTACAAAACTTATTCTGTTTCAGGTCTTTATCTTGCACCTGGCCTGTGCCTTATGTATAATAGATGCAGCGCCGAAGAACAGATCCAAGAACCTATCAGTTCGGGAAGAAGCCTTCCTGCACCAGCTGAACAAGCCGTGGCACAAGCCCGACCAACCCTCAGCGCAGCCGCGAAAAGGTGAGCGAGTGTGCGCGAGTGGAGTCTGCAAGACCCAAGCGGGCTGCGACGACTGCCAGCATTCCGTTCCGTTAGATATCGGCAATTTTGAATAAACCAATGAGATTTATAATGAATTTTCATTTCTAAATCTAGAGTTATTGCTGTTATTATATCTTCACGGCAGATACGGCATCGAAGTGCCAAATGTCTTTTTCCTTGCAGATTTTCTACATTTTTCATCTCTTTACTAATTTCGGCGAATTTTGACACACCGATCGGCCAATATCTAATCTATTTACTCAAGAAAGATAAGACCTGGTCTCCTGAAGCACCTGTATCCCTCAATATTCACACAGTATCTGAATTATGATTGGAGCCTAATACAAGTATGATGATTTAAGAGATATATCGCTGCAGTTGCGTAAGAGTTAAGTCTTCTCAAATGACTCAGTCTCTCCAATTAATGCAAGAGAGTGATGCGTTTTGGTCCACCACGTTGCTAAAACTAAATTTGCAAACAATTCCTCCTTAATTAACATTATTTGTCACCTTAATGCACGGTTTTTTTGGAAATGACCGGCCAAAAAAACAGTTTTTTTAATGTAAAAAAAAAACACAATTTGAAACGTTGTGTTGGCAAGAAAATTACAAAAATACAAAAATAATAGTGCATTATTTATTTCCCTATAGCAGCATAAAGCACAATTGCGCTCGAATTATCTCGAGTGTGCACAGTTTGGACGCCGACACCATACTGGAATACAGGGTGTCGTAAGAGGCAACTAAGCCCGGCGGGGAAGTCACAACAATTAAGCACAATAGAAGATCGTAAAAGAACGTGGAAGAGGTCTCCAGGAGAGACGTAGAGGGTTTTATAACACCAATCTGTTATGTTCAACGCACCATCGTGGTGTAGGGGGTGAGTCTACCGCTATCACAAATCTAGAAGCCAAGCTACTATTAGGAATGTTAAGCTAAAGCAACCCAATAGTACCCGACCCGGGGGTCGAACCAGGACCTCCTGATCAGCAGTCGCGCTCCAACCACACGACCACCGACCAACAATTTTACGTCCAGACACAAAACAACATCACACAAATATTTGTACTCGGTGGAAATCGAACACACGAGTCTGGCACATGAGAGAGCTTCACGAAACATTGGAGCTGCGGGCCGGAAAATAAAAATAATACTCAATTTAATCGTACACAAGAAAACTTGGCATGTTGTCTGATCCATTGTAATGAAAACCATTAACCTTGACGTGTTTTTTTCATAGCCAAACAATGAAAGTCGGTACAGACGCAGCTATAATATTTATTATAGCAAGACATACACATGATCATATATTTACTTATTTAATCACAATATATTGTATGACTGCCTCGTTGGTCGTGTTGGTTGGAAGTGCAACTGCCGATCGGGAGGTCCTGAGTTCAATTCCCGGATCAGGTACTACTAAAAAAAATTTCTAATTTAGATTTTCTAGTAGTGGCTCAGAGTCTGGATATGTGCCCGATGCATGGCAATAGGCTCACCACCTTCCATAGTGGGATGTAAACGTAACTGGTGAAACGTGGGAATGTTCTACATTACTCTACCTACCTCTTCGGGGATTACAGG
>DWDU01000203.1:0-21590 GCA_018245575.1 Jemadia suekentonmiller | reverse complement strand
ATTTGCAATCTATTGGGTTATTATCAAGTACGTTAGAAAACACTGCTCCTATTC
This sequence comes from Jemadia suekentonmiller, assembly GCA_018245575.1. Lineage (NCBI taxonomy): Eukaryota > Metazoa > Arthropoda > Insecta > Lepidoptera > Hesperiidae > Jemadia > Jemadia suekentonmiller. The sequence goes on along the minus strand of DWDU01000203.1, from coordinate 21,536 downwards.
CGGTCAGTTTGAATCTATCTACAAGTTGAAACCTTAAAAATTCGACAAATTATGCAAAAACAGGAAATGGAAGCATTTGTAACAGTATTTTCTAATAAGGCAGATTTTGTTGTAATAGGCCATTGCAAGAAATTCTTAGTTTTAAAAGAAAAAAAGAATAACCTTAATAAGAACGCTAACGCACGAACCAAAGCTTGACCGGCTTTATTATGTTTATTATTTTATGCCTATGTAGGCCTATGTTCAACGGTGCACCTCCAAAGGCTTATGATGATGATTACTAATAAACGAAATATAGCCCGCAGAAATAACACTACATGCTTATAGGCGACTGGATATTATGACATATTAGCGAGGTACTAAGTGTATAAAAAGCATTTATTTTATCAAAATTATTTCAACCAAGTTACTGTTCGTGATGTCGCGTCAAGGGCGGTAGGCATAGGTAGGCGGAGACAGCGAGAGGGAAGTGCACTCCTCGCAATTGCCGAGTAGTTTTGTGTGTTTGATGTTGTTTTGTATTATTGTTACCAAAAGTATAATGGGTGACAAGGCCCAACAGATCCTTAGGAACACGCAAGGGTATTCGCCGACGGCAAAGTAGACATCCTCACAGAACGTGGTCTGTCCGTACACGTATGTGACAACCGTCGCCACGATGGATGCTATCAACACCCGAGGCTTCGACACCGGCCAACACATTAGAAAGTTGAGTATATAGAGACCACCCTGAAAGAAATACATCGTAACAAACACGTCCAAAAATTCCCTAATCATTGTTAATATATGCTATTGCTAAATAACGTAACAACTAAGTACTCAAAAAAATTACTGTAGTAAATTACTTATGATATAGGAACCTTATGTGGTTGTTAGAAAATACATTTCATACCATCAGCATTCTCATATATCACATAATTATGTGGATTTATAGAAACGAAAATTACCAAAAACACCCGAGACACAGCAAAAACCGGGACATGTCCTGGGAAAATGAGACGGTTGGCAACTCCAGGGTAAGGTGTAAAATTTTATCCCAATCGCCTAACACCCAGGCGCTCGTATGTACCGTTATGAACATAATCATCACCATTAACATTTTTCACCAACCTGTGTGCATAGGGTAATGATGCCTATAATGCCAAACAGAACGCACATCAATACTAGGAACGCCCAGGATATTTTCCTCATGGAACGACCACTGAAAGTCGACATTACCGTTTGTACCAGCAAAGCCTGTAACAAAAAGTATTTACGACGCCGTGTCGCTCAACATAATAATAATATATAGGAACATTGGTTAACCTAAAATTAATGGACATATCGACAACGCTATACATGTCAATGGTAATATTTCATTATAATACTGTTGAAAATTCGATGGAATCTTACTTTTGAATATTAGAAAATTTGATGAGATTTTGCTTTCAATAGTAATATTCCTATTAGCAACTAATAGATAATTAACTGACTAAATAACCTGATACTATCCTACAGTAAGGTACTGTCGAGTTGTTTCGTCCCTCATAGTCCCCCATACCGATTCGTGTCAAGTAGCTACTCGTCTGATGTTTTCTACACATAGATGTAGTATGGAGAGGAACGAACCGTCGACGTAAGCGAAATCACAAGCAGGTTGAAGAACACCAGCGCCGACCAGAACTGGCTGCCCGGTATCCGAGCCACTAAATCTGCCCACAGAACTATAGAAGAAGACGCTCCTGCAAATACAGCATAAAATGAAGCATTTACTGCATAAATACAGCATTTACAGCATAAAGATATAATACAAATTGTGTCAGTACACCCTTGTAGCAATATTTGTTGAAGCGGTGTCAGTAAAATACCTCGGTACCCGATAATATGTTCGTTGAGAATGTAATGTTTATTGAATGCGCAGTCAACATAGTACATTTTTGCTCTGTACAATGTAGGAGCAGAAAGCCGTGTGTGATCTATCCTAATAGATCAGGCAAAACGTTAAACAGTTAACACACCTTCCGAAACATTGGTATCATTATTGTAATCCGTGTACAGCGCTCCGTGGGTCGCTCCCAAGATCAGGGAGCTTGCCATGCTGCTCGATTTCGACACTCCGAAAGCTTGCAGTGCCGTGGTGGCCAGCTTCTGCTTCTGCTTGGGACAGTACGCCCCCAGCATTATTAGAGACCCCTGGGACACTGCCATCTGAACTAGCGCATATTCTATAGCATCGCGCCATATCTGTAGGACAAAATAATTTATACCTTGTGACATACACAAAATAAGGCTCAGTAAAATCCATACACAATAATTGTTCACAATACGGATATAACATAATACCTGGCTGAAATATCATGTATGTTCACAAAGCATTTAATTGTTTGAGAGCCATTAATCTTAACATTGATAAACCTCAAAAGACAGCAAATGATCACATTCCAAACCTTAGCATCTTCCAATAGCACTCCCCAATGACAATCGTGTAGCATTTTTTCAGCTCCGTTTAATCTCAGCACACCGATACCACAACACAAAAGTACGAAATACGTCAATACATCTTTGAACAAGACTAGCTGGAAAACAACACAAACAAACTTTACAAGACGTAAACAATGGTTAACCTAAAACTCATTCGCCAGTAAAGCAATAAGCTAAAATTACAAGGGTTGCGCTTTTGAAAATGTTCTTATTTTCATTATATCTTTACCCTAGACAAAAAATATCGAATTGGAGTTTGTTGTCTACAAATCTCTTTTGAGGGTTCCCGGCATAATAATACATTGACGCAAAATGATTATAGCTAAGCTACATTAAAACCTACATTCCCCAACCCGTATGTCCAGCGTGAGGGTTATAGGTAGAAACCCTTCAGGGTAATAATGTAATGTAGTAATGTAGGTAATTAATTAATCAAAAGTATTAATAATTACTTAGCGTTTCTAACTCGGCTGAAAAACTTGTAGAAACCTAATTACAGTTTTTCAATATATTAACTCACCTTAGAATAGCTATATATTCGTTTAATGGTAATAAAGTATACTAGAAGCCAGCATATCACGTAGTAGACCGTCAGCTCGGACACCACGCTTCCAAGACCGTCGTCCAATCCGCCGCGTTTAAGCTTCAGTACGAAATTACTGAAATGAGAAAGATATACCATACTTCAACCCGTCCACATTTGTTCCAATCCACACCTTCCACAACCAATCTTTCGAATTTGACGGTGAACAAGAGGCCGCCGACAAATCAACGACTAATTCAAAAATTCCAATTTAATTAAAATAGGTATTTGACGGTAACATTTACATAAAAAGTTTTCTGCGTATTTTTCATTCTCATCATCACCTTAGACAAAGGCCTCACCGAAGACGTATTTTTTGGTGTTAATCCCCTAGTTAGGCATGCAAATGGGAGGTCGGATTTACATTTTTATATTTAATTGAATAGTCGGAGGTCGTAGCAAAAGGCTTGCTTACAAAAAGAATGATTGCGCTGGCGTCTCACTTCCCAGTGGCAAGGGACGGTGTCGAGCAGCACAGGGCGGGCTCGCGGCAGCCGCGCAGTGCAGCCAGGGCAGAAAAGTGTGGAATGAGTGCACCAACAAGGCCAGGCACCAAGCGCTCACGACGCCCAGCGCCAGTGCGGTGACCACGCAAGATGTCAACATTGCGAAACCGACACCTGTTGCGTAATGTATATTAAACGTTATCTCTAATGTAATAACGTCCTAAGGTTCTACAGATGTAGATGCAGATGATTATAATTGTGTAGATTGCATTCAATCAATAGTTAATGCGATTATCGTTTATAACTCCGAAGCGATTGATTCACAATGCAATAAACGCAAATAAATTACAATATAGGTACCTAAGTTAGATAAAATTACTAAACAATGCAATATGTATATGTGGTGTAATATGATGAACATGATTGAATTTTATTACAAATTTCCATACTTAGAGTACCTACTTAAATCATAAAAAAAGTAATATTTGGGTAGTATCGAGGTATCCTGGATATTAAGTTGCGTTTGGGTTTCCATAAAAATTATGTTCAGACAACTGAACCAAAAGTGTTTTTTTATACAAATACATTATATGTAGGTATATTAAAAACATTATTTTTTATATAAGGCCAAGATTTTTTTTTAAGCCTTTTAATCCCGAAAATATGACAGTAGGTATATCATACGTATAACGTAACATACGTAACATCACGCCTGTAATCCCCGAAGAGGTAGGCAGAGGAATGCAGAACATTCCCACGATTCACCAGTTACGTTTAGTTCCCATTATGGAATAGGTGGTCATACGTATATTCGTGTCGAAAAATATTGTAGAATAATGAGAAAATATAATTAGATAACACATTACCTCTGGCCATTGGCACCAAGTCCCAGCAACGCAACACACCTTTCTTAGTGACCACGCCCAACGCGAGCTCCAAGTAAAACAGCGGATATCCGAACAGCACGCTGAACACGTTATAGACGAAAAGAAAAGGCAGCAGACGGCGAAGGTCGTGTATGTAGGGATGCCACCATAGTTGCATGATGCCTATACAAGTAGACAGCACTAATTGTCGATAGGTAATGTTGTTCGTCCATCTATCGGCGACCTAAAACCAAGATATAGGTATTACATATCCACAACTGCTATACCGGCTGATCGCAGTTTATCTGCGCCTATAGCTAAGCACCTGGATCAATGCATCGTAAGTTATTCGAAGTCATAGGTTGAAAACAACAGTTTTTCGCGATTATAGCTATTTTCATTTCTCCAATGATATAACATTTATTATAAAAATTGTAACCCATAAAATTGGCGACAAGTATTATTTAAAACATTATTTGATGCGCTAAAACGTATTTGCTTTGAGCGCCCAGTCCTAATCCATACCTACATACTGTAATGTAAGTTCAACTGTGAAGATTTTGTGAATACTACCTTAAATAATTCCTATTAAATATGTTACGTTTGTATAATTTTCCAGTTAAAACAGTGTTTAATAATATTTTCCTTTTTTTCAAATACATACATTCATTTAATTATATTTACCTACTTTGTAACATTACGCCTGTAATCCTCGAAAAGGTTGGCAGAGGATTGTAGGTCCACCTCCACATTTCACCAGTTACATTCACGTCCCACAATGTAATGGTAGTAGGTAGGTAAACCTATTAGCATACACCGAGCACAAATACAGACTCCCACTCACTACTAGAAATTTTAGCTGGAACTTCTAGTTAGGAAACGTTTTGTAATTTCTTGTTAGAAAACTTCAGTTCAGTTTTGAACCCAGGACCTCTCAGCAATCGACCAATGAGGCAATTAAAGGAGTGAAGGCTAAAATAATTGATGTCAACTTTAAGATCTATTAACCATTATGTTAATTTTGTATGGATGTTAAGTCTATGATGTCAATAAAACTAAACACAATGAACTGTTTCCATTACCAAAGGCTCCCCCATAGATTCGGTGTCAGACGTATCAGTAGTCGTTTTGGAACGTGTTGTCTGTAATAAAATTATTATATTAATAACCTAAATATTAATAAATTACAAATTATTATTACAACGCGAAAAATTAATTTAATAGTCTCGGAAACCGGCGTGCATATATGAAAAGAATAATGATTGCAGAAGAAGCAAGACAGGTCTGTCTGTCTACCCCGTAAAGGACCTGACATGTTGATATAATAATAATTCCATTCAACATTACCGTGCTTTCACTCATCTTGGCGGTCTATTAACTAAATAACAATTATTATTCAAAATTATTCTCGTCGTTGTAAACATTCGTAGAAATAATACAAGAAACGAAGTTCTTGACAGCTTTCAACGTCTTTTCTATGCAGGTGAATAAAAATATTTTGCTCACCTTTTAAATATTTAATATGTAAGTAGGTACGACTTATTCCAACCTTTTTGTACAAATCTCAAAGTACTTTTAACTACATATATGTTAAAAGTAATTAACACTGGACCAGAATTAGTTTTATTTTATGTAACAAAATTATTTATTACGAGTAAAACCAGATACCTACATCATTTCAGTTTACAGACAAATTTAAATAATATTCCATTACTATTCCCTATACTTTAGAGATTTATCATTACGCTAATACATGACGTTATAATGTAACAAAGATAAATTTAAGCATAATTTGGTGTAACAGTGAAGAGAATTATAGTGAGGAAATATGTATACCTTAATTTTTTTTATAATATCTAAGGCATGTGACTTCTGCTACCCAGCAATTGGTAGACGACAAAATACGCGTTGATTATGATAATGAAATAAAACACGAAACCTTGTTAATATAACAAATTTATAATTCAAAACTGCGTATATAACTACCTCATACCGCGAGTACATTAGCTAAACACACATTTTGGTTTTAGAAAAAGAAATAACACCCTCAATTTGTGAATCGTAAAACTTGCGAATAATACAATTAAAACAAAACCACTCTTAATGTGCAGTTATACAAAGATACATTTTTATAAGTAAATACAATGTCTACCAGTGAAACATAAAAAAAAGAAAATGCTTGACTCCTCTCTAAATAATTAAGAATAGTGCTTATTAAATAAAAATAAATCAAATAACATTATATTGTAAAATTGTCTATTGAGGATAAACGCAGCGAGCTTTCTGTGAACCTGTCCTGACTATAAAAATATCAATATTTTAATTACATATTTTTTTTCTAAATGTATTCAAACAGTATTTTAATGATGAACATACCTTCGTCATTATTATGAATACATACCGCACTAAGCGTACAATAAAGGCTATTTTAGGTACGATAAAGGTTATTTCACTGACAATAAAGGCTATTTTTTTTAATTCGTTTGCAATAACGCTGTCTAGTCAACTTAGTCTGTTCTTCTTTAAAAAAATAAGAAAAGCGGTATAGCTATTCGTGAAACATTATGGACAACTTATTTGATATAAATTGACCTGTAGTACGGGCCTACATGCCCAATAAAGTCTAATGTCACTAAAACTTGTAGCCCATAAATACTAACCCTTTGCCCTCGTATGTCTCAGCATATGCGATGTCATACATTTTGCCATTCCACTCACAAGAAGTTGGTGGTAGTACATGGTCATATTAAATACGAGTGCAAAGGGCTAATTCAAGCTCCAATTGCATTTCTCTCATTCAACACAACACAAAAATCAATTTTGCACTGGCGAGGAATTCCGTTCCCCTCCCGCCACCTGCCTCCGCCTAACAATACTACAGTCGTACAAATAAAAATCCGATCTATTATGGAATCTACATTAAAAAATCGAAAGTAAGGGATGGTTTCTTTTAACGTGTATGTAATAAGATATACCGGCTATAAACTATTATATAACACTATAATTTATAGACATACGTGAATAACATGAATTGGTGATGAAATACAAAATGATAGCCCAGCATTGTCAACACTCGTTACGTATAAATACTATAATCTTATTATACAGTAGCTATATGATATATTATTTAAGTATAAGGCAACGTTGTAACGGCTTATTATTATAACATGCATATGATGTCTGCATTAAATTTATTTCGTTTTAACTCCATGTCTTCACGAGCATTCCAAGCCCCGCGACACTCAACCCAGCCATGACAGGGTTGTTTAATTATATTTCGAATAGGATTATCTACTATACTAGGGAAGTCCTTGCTGCTCAACGGTACAGTTTTATTTATGTGAATAAAATAAATCTTATTCTATCCCTCTATATTCATTCATGCCACTAATAATCGTTGGAATATCTAAAGTTAATCTCAAATAGGACGGGTAGTTCATCTGAGGCATACTACTGATGCATTGCCGTATTGGAAGCCAAAATAAAAATGCCACACACGCAACTATATATCTATTTTAAAACTGAACGCCCTTCCAGTGTGTATACGAACACATGCAAATTTGTCATTGGTCACACCAGTAAACGATTATAAACATATTCAATTTGTGATGACCAGATCTGTCAACCGACTAGTGCATAATAGACTCGGCCGTGCCACAGAGCGGACGTGTCGTTTCGCACAAAACGCGCTTTCATCGTCACAGTAAGTTCATTGATCCACTAATCACTCGCTTAGTGACTTCTTAGTGTGAAGGCGAGTCCAAGTTTACAATAAAATAGCCGCACACACACACACGCACCAATAAAATATTAGAATATTTACTTTCCTTCACACATTGAATAAATAAATTTTATTGGAGGGGCGCTCATTTTTAAACTGGAAGATTTCTACGCAATCAAGCTAATTTCTATAAGAGTTATTTTCACTATGCGTCAACAGATGGTACTGTTTATGTTTTGCAACATAGTGTTTTAAATACGAATAACAACACAATTCGAATTCAACTCCAACACAACACGGGCAATACAATATCTTAATAGTACCGCACATAAAAAACAAAAAAAAAATGTCTAATTCAGTTCAATATTCTCAAGTGACAATAGTTTCATAAAACTAGTCACAATTCAGAACGTAATTAGGTAAAACTGACATTTTCAAGACAAATTTACTTGTCCCGTGAACATCTTCACAATACATTCAAACATTACAGCAATAATCACTTTTCCTAAAACATATAGCACAAACACGAAATAAAACAAAAGATTACAAGAGTATTAAACTAAATTACAACATATAATAACATTCGACAATAATTACCTACGCGTAATTGTATTGTAGTATCGTCGTTTATATTTTTGTGAAATGCAGTAAGTAAAACATTTTAAATCGGGCTTCAAACTGATCAGTGACCATCAACGAACATTCCAGTACTACATAAGACAGTACTGTATGGCTTCAATGGTCTGTAATCTACACACTCAATTCACTCAGTTGTCACATATATAAAATATATACATACGTATTTCATTAAATATCATTTCATTCAACAGAAGGTTAACAGTGACTATGACAATCAACATTATCATCATAAACCAACATGTCATTACAGTGTTGGACATGGACCTCCTCTCAGGATGCGAAAAGCCTTAGCTTGCCCTGCTGGCCGTGTGCTTATTAGAGTGAAGGTTTCACACGTCTTAGAGAATATTATGAAGAACTCCAATGACAATAATGTTAATAAACATAATACATACAACGCAAACAAAATTACTATCATATTTAGATCACATCCCTCCATCTTCCATAACATGAACTATCCAAAATTATCCCTTGTAATTTTTTCTTTAAAAATATCATAGAACTGTGGAAAACAGAATAATAGTAGATCGATGTCCCTGTTCATATGTGATTGTTTCCTGTTAGTGGAATTTCTAGTTTTATTTATACATCATACATAAATTTACCATTTAGTGAGTTAAACATTCTCATTCTGAGAGGAGATCTGTGTCCAAAAGAGTAGAAAATTAAAATTGTTTTTCAGAAAAAATACATGCATATCAAATTGGTCAATCAAAATAGGTCAGTTTTTTTTACGTTAAAGAAATAACATATACATGGATGTGCAATGCTTTTAAGTAGTTATACTTAATACAGGCTTTGGATATCTCAAAGTTGAATAGAGTGTTTAGTTTGCCACTGAAGGACCAATTGAGAATCTTCGGTTTGATCTGATGTCTACACATTCAAAGCAACACATATCAATATAAGTACTATTGCTTTGAAAAAAACTCTAACATCATTGAACCTTGGACAGATGATCCGAGATCAATTAAATAATTTATTAAATGGTTTTAAATACAAGGCAGTATGACATATAACCATGTATATTATAACTTGTAAAAATTTATAAGGCCTTAAAAATTCACTAATAACCATTAAAATTAGACATATAAACAGTGAATATGACCATCAATAAAATTTGTATAATAAATTACACATTTCACATAAATGAAAATATTACTAATCATTTGATGTCATATAAAAATTGGTATGTAACAGGTTGTTTGTGTATTGAATTAAGATTAACGTTGACATAGTTCAATTAAAATACAAATATAGGCATGGCAAGCAAGATAATTCTCATTGTTTATTTGACTTTTCCGATCTCAGCGATAAGTAATTAACATACTTATCGTAATTATCCTATTTATATATAATAATGTTCTCCTTAACTGTTATGTAGACGTGAGAGCTTCATTACTTCCAATTTAGTTTTGAATGATGGAAATAATATCATTGGAAATATTGATCAACGGGTAAACAACTCTGAGGACTACCATAGTTTTGAAATTCAATGAAACAGTGTAATACATTATTCATGACAGAGGCTGATCACATCATACATGCCAAAGATCTAAATAGCCCACATCTGAATGACAAAAGTCATTTGTATATCCCATATTGATAGTCTTCTATTAACAATAGTAAGATCAAATTGAAAATTATTGTAATACATAGTGATCGAAGCGGATCACATCGAACACTGAAGATTCAAATGGCCGTTCAAATCTGAGTGATCGGTGTGGATCATGTAAACATCTAACACTGTACACGTAGGAACGACGGCAGGCTGATCGCGCGACAACACTACAGACGGCAGTGGCGGGCGGCGCGGCGACGCAACTGGTCCGTATATCAGAGGTTGAACAGGTCGCCGGCGCAGGGCAGCGGCGCCAGCCCGCCCGTCACGTCCGGCAGCCGCGACACGTCCGGCAGGTTGTCTATGTGCGACTTCACTTCCGCCTTCACTGCATAGATCTTCTGCAGCTTTATATTGTACTCCTGCAAACGATTTTGTGATCAGTATATTAGATAGTGTTGAATAACAATTGTAATATTACTTTAATAAATTGTTATATTCATTAAATATATTGAAAAACGGCAACGTCTTGTCACATTTTTGTTATTATTCTGCCACGCCACATCCCTTACATCCTTTGAGGCTAGGCAGAAAGTGCCGAGGCACAAATGTCTCTATCCTTAAAGATCTGATGTACTTTTTTTCTATTCATCATCCACTAGGAAATGAATGTAATGTTCAATTTTATAAGGATCAGAATGGAAGGAAGTTAAAACTAGCAGCTTTACTTGCATTGTGTTTTCCAATATGAATGCAGACACTAGATTGCCCGATATTATAACCTAATATATATTGGTACCAAGCACTACTGTGAGTGATCACAGAGAGACATTTGATATAGGGTAAGAAAAAGAAAGCCAATTGTTTTTACAATACATATTGGCTAAATGTAATAAATATGTATATGCTCTAAGCAGACTTAAATGCTTCCAGATGAGAAAACATACACTTGAGTGATCAAAACTAATGTGAAAACCTGATAATCACCTCAAGTCTGGCCTCAGCCTGCTTAGCGAGATCGCGCTGAGCCTGAGCGAAATCCCTCAACATGGCGGCCACCTTGCGCCGTTTTTCCAACTCTTCAGATAGCCTCAAATTGTACTCGGCTAGTAGCTCCACGGCCGAATTCACTACAGCGCTCAGACTGAGGGCTGATTGTTTATCTAAAATTAAAAATAAATCAGACTTCAGACAGGCATAGTGCAGAATTATTTAAATAAATATTGCACGATATTTATATTAGTAGAAATGGTTACGATTACAATGTATTTGTTTGTAGAATGCTAAATGTATTGAAATTAAAGTAGAAACTACTAGACGCTAATCATACATAATACAACAAAATATTTTATTTTAGAATTTTATGGGCCAGCACAACGTTCACCAAAATCAATATTTTTTATAGTATCTTATTAAAAAGAACCTTAGAGTAAATTGGAAAGTATTAAAGGCCAACACAAAAGAAACATTGTTCTAATATTTAATGTTTTACAACAAAACCCGGCAATTTGGTAAATCAGATTAATGTGTTGTTTTATGTACAATTAATGATCTGGGTATGATTTACAAAACTCTCAGATAACTATGTTAATATTGAGAAATGAGTCTTACACAATGGATGTATTTGGTGTAATTGTGTGCAAATCGCAATTAATTATATTCCGACGAAAGAAACATTTTGAAGTGATTGATGTAATTTAGGTTGAATTAAAGTATTACAACACAAAAATTTATAGAGCATGATCAAACAAATGTATGTAATAAGGAAAAACTCATAAACAACATCTCATTAAAGTAATTACATTGATATGTGAAGAAAGGAAAATTAAAGAGTAATTAATAATGATTGCTGTTAATTTATTTTACATTGAGTGATTGCGCTTTGAGATAAATGAAACAATAGATTGTGTAACTGTTCCAATATTTATTTGTATATGAATGTATACAGATCTTTTTATTTCTATTATCACAGTAATTGAATACATTTGGTCGCAAAGATTACCTTCTAACTTAGACAATAATTGCACTTCTGACACTTCTGGCGGTAGAGAAGCAATCCTTTCTCTAACTGCTTCATCGCTTGAAGCACTTGATTCTAACTCTAGCAGAGCCTGCAATGTGAAATAAACAAAATTAGCCACGGAAAGATACCCGATTCATAAAACATGAATTCATGGTAATCACCTCTCATTTGAATTCTAAATTACAACATAAAATTTATTGTGAACATAGGAACATGACAGGAAAAAATGTTCCACAAATGATAATGACATTGGGTGAAACAAACGATATAACACATTCAAATGTATATTTGAATTAGCCACAAATTTTAAAACATTGACTTTACTAAATCTATCAAAATTGAATGAAGAAGTCTAATGTAAAATTACTTTGAAACAATTTGTAAACAAAACATATTTGATATGTTACCTTTAAAATATTTAGTTTAGGAATGAAATCAAAGTATAGTCAGTCATGTTATGCATTTGACTATTTTGATGTGAATCAGATAGACATATGCAAAAGGAAATGGACATGGCAATACAACCATATATTTTGGTTTCTATTTATACCAAGTAAATGTAGATTCCATAATGATTGATTTTATCACAACACATCCAGACACTTTAAAATACACACCTTAATTAACTATTTCATAAGTGGATTACATAATTGTAAATAAAATTTAGTATAACAAGAAAAAAATTACTACCTTAATTAATTCTTCGGGTTCAGGTGGGTCTCCAGGTGGTGTCTTCGGGCTAAGTGTGATGTGTGTTTCGACATGCCCGTCAACTTCAATCATAGTCTCACTTCTACGTCTCTCTTTCTTTGATTTGCTATCTAATTTGGGCTTCTTCTCACTGGTCTTAGTTTCCACGTCTATGGATTTGCGTTTGCTACTTTTCTTCGGTATAGCGTCATTTGGGTCCACTGTAATGAATAAAATCATAATACACACTTCTTTTCATATAATATAATAGGGAGGGGGAGGAGGGGCAATCTGCGACTTGTGAGCCATATGCGGCTGTTAGAAGGATGATTAGTGGCTAAAATATACCTGAATTCCCTTTTCATTTTTGTGCTGTTATATTTTACATAGTTTTTATTCTCTGCTTATTATTCTAAATGTCTTTTAAATTACTTACAACTCATATGAAGGACTAAGTACCTGTTCACAAACCTTTTAAATAGATATTTAATTGGGGCTCATGAAAAATTTCAAAAAATCATTTGAAAAATACTTCTGACTATCAAGGACCATACAATGTCCATACAATGTAAATAATATTATTACTATACTATCACACCAAGTCCCTTTTGGTGTAGACAGAGTGCATGAAGTGCCACATATCACTATCCTCCCAGACCTAATATGTGTCTACATTTATCAAGAAAACATTTACCATAATATACATATCACTGGTGATATGTTACTAAAAAATCGAACTTAATGTATACCGTGAAATTGAAAGATTTTATGTTAACGAATTTATTTTTAGAAAACTGCAAAAATGATACAACAAATTCATGAAAATATCTACCAACATTATGAATACCAGGGTCGTTGATATAAGTGAGTTTACTAAGTTTTGTGCAACACAACACTGTATAATGTAAGTGTGAATGAAAAGTTGTGAAATTGATGTCTAATTTTATTTAGTTGTTCAAAGTATAAACAAGAAAATAAAAACTACAACATGCTTAATGTATCAGTTTGTGCATGAAATCTAAATGATGGGAGAGGCATGAATAAACCTCTCAAATCCAATTCTCAAACAGCCAACCAATGTAGAGTAAGAAATTAATTTTTGATTTGCTGTAATCGAAGAAATATTATAATCGAGTGACCCTCTGATTGTTCTTATGAATGTGTCCACTGCACTAGGTGTTAGATTCCCACTCTGAATAAACATGCCATAACACAAGCTTTTTCAATGCTTTCTTTGAAATCAGATCCCTGGGTGTAATGTCCCAAGATATTAAAATAGTTATTACAATAAAGTGTATGATAAATTATTATAATGATGTGGAATTATTCTACATTCCTGTGCCTACCTCTTCGGAGACTTACGGGCGTGATTTTACGTTTTGTTAATATTACAATAAAATTTTTGTATAAATATTCTAACATAGTGCAATAATTAGACTAAACAGTAAACTTGTATCACTAAGGAGTTTCATTTAAATTATAAGTGCCCTAATCTACCAGTGGCACAACAATTTTAATCAACATAGTTTTGTAATAATGTGACTAACAAAGTTATTAATACAACACCACAGAGAATGGGATTCTTAGTGCAGCTGGGAGAGACACTATTGCATATCATATTACAATTGACCACATTGACGATCATGCATATTGTCGGGGATAGTGCAAATCTGTGAATCTACCCTAGTTAAAAAGAGTGGATCTAGCATTAGATAAAATTTTACAGGGGAAGGTTAAGTCTATAATTTCTTATAATAAGGACAATTGGATTCATTTTTACATAGATAATAATATTTTGGGACATCACACACAGCCATCTGATCCCACAGTAAGCTACAAGAGAGCTTGTGATTTGGTAACCATCTGGTTACCATACCACATGTATACATTTAGTTTATCAGCCAGACGGCTGATAAACTTAATGTATACATATAAATATATACTTAAATAGATATTTTTATTACACCCATACACAGAACAAATACTTGCACTCATCACACAATCACAATTCTGGGGGGAAATCGAACCCATGATCCACAGTGCAAAAGTCATGTTCACTAATCATTGCACTAACGGGCCAGTCAAAAAGAGTAATATTTGAAGGGTTCTATGTATTGTTAATATCAATGAGGAGGCTACCAACCGGAATCTTACATGAATTGCCTGCAAAATTCAAAATTGGTTACATTTGTCAGATACACAGAATTATCCAAAGCTAGATACACAGATGTGCATTATCTCCAACAATATTACAATATGAGTGATGTGGAGTAAGAGAGATTACCATGAAGAAATAGAAGACAGAAATATTTGTTGATATTGTGGTTAAGAAATAAAGTTCATTTTCAGACTTTATCAAATGAAGAGGAACTCAAAGAAGTCTACCTAACCCTATGGGAAATAGATGTCTAAATATGTATATATTTTGGCTATTGATAGTGGAATGTGTCTTTATAAAAATGTTTCAATCCCAAAAAAAAACACCCAAATATCATACTACAGTAACCCACAATTTTTTTCATTGTTCATCTTTAGAAAACACAGATGAGTTTATTGCAAATGTATGCAGTAAAAGGGCATGCATCCTTACAAAAATATACTTAACACCAAACTTAATCTTTACAATCATTACCTATACCAATGGTTCATAGCACTAAATAAACTGGTAAAAATGTGTGAATGTACTACACTCCAATTTGGGGAAATACATGTGATGTTGTTACATCAATTGCCAGTTTTTCCCTTCCGATCTTTACCTACTTGAAAGTGAGTTTCATTTTATTTCCTGTCTAATTGAGTGTCAATCAATATAAAACAATTTTTGAGGGTAAAATTGATGTGCTAAAATAATTTTTAAAATTAGTAATATGCATTATCTTCAAAAAAGTAACTTACAAGCTTCTTTAAACTCCTGTATTTTCTGTGCGTCGTATACTCCTCTCTCTTCCCAAATAGACAAAATTCTATGTAGTGTTTGTTTAGTCTTAGATGTGATGCCTGTCTTGGCCATATGTTGGAATGACTCCATAAGAACCTCGCCAAAGTCCTTGCCATATTCTGGACCCTTCTTCTTACTGTTTTGTATTACGTCATTTGCAAGATACATAAATGTAAGCTGCTTAACATCCTTTGCTGAAGATAAAAAAAAATAGGTTATGTAAAACAGTATTAATTTCTTAACTTCACATGGGAATAATATATGTAGTACAATAGTATTATAATTTTAAACGTAAAAATAGTTATCAAGCAACACTTGAGGAAAAGATAGTACGTGGTTTGTTAGATCAATATTTCTATTAACGAATAGTTGCGCAAGAAACGCAATAATAAACAAAAAAAGCCTTGCATTAAAAGTCACAATACGCTAAATAAAATTACTGATACAATAATGCAACAAAATTACCTTTCATCATTTCTTTGAACCATGTTTTTACGATGGCTGCGTGGTGTTTTCTATGATGTATTAACCAAAGAGATAACGTTTGAATACTTTGCTGACTCGAGTTCAAATCTTGTAACTTACGTACTAATGCGTTCTCAGTAAACCCAGCCATTTTCTAAAGACCTACTTCAATTGAACAGCCAATATTGTTGCAAATTATTATTTTATCTCATTTGTATTTTTGTATAATGAACAGCAGAACAATCGAAGAATCGAACCCACACCACAGATTATACAATCTATCTGACGTTTAAAACATGAAATCTTTTTGGAATGTGCATAGACAACTTCCGTCTAGAAACGAGAACTACAATAAAATTAAATTGAATTAATCTCTTTAGATATTAAGTTCAGCATAACTATAAGAAACTACTTTGAAAAACTTATAGTTTTTTTCGTGTAAAAAATAACGAACTTCACATCTAATACAGTTTAATTTATTGGAGGTCACGTACGACTTCACTTATGAAACATTCCGTTAAATAAACATAAATATATAATTGACAGAACTTTTATAGTCGATTCATATCATAATAATTGGAAACCGATCGCTTCTATTCGTGATTCTCACCCAAGTTATTTATTAAAAATCTTTTAGTTGTCTTACTCGTTAGTAGGTACGTATTTTATCTACTAACACACTTATTAATTAGCAGAAACTCTAATTAAAATTCTTAACAAATTCGATTGTATAGGAGCGCTGCGAATGAGGTATAGGTACTAGCGGAGACAATATTGTTAAAAGGCGCGTTTTAACTTCATATTTTAATTAAATGAGCTGACGTATCAAGCGTTATATTGAAATAGAGAGATATTTCATTTTTCTTTTATATGGTCGGGTAATGGCAGTAAATTTAACGACAACGCAGTCAAAAAGTTTGTTACCAAAAAATCGTTAATCAATATTGCTACACTATGGAAAATTACCCGGATATTTCTAACTTTGTAAAACGTCTTTATTTTAGAGCTATTTCACTCATGTTTGCGCAACTGATTTACAGAAGACAAAAAGAGAGAGAGAGAGAAAGAAATTTGAAGTTAAGCTATTTATGTGTTTAAGCTATTATATATTTCATAAGAGTGTAATGCGAGTTGGTACTAAAGTCTAATAATTTAAGATTGGGTGCTCATTGACTCACTATAACGATAAAGGAAAATATTGTAACGAAACTCGGAAGTCCTAAACTTTCCAAACTGGTCCGGACAGCTGTTATGTTACGCTAGTAGGCATTTGGTCAGCATGGCCGAATTTATTCTTAATAATCAGGTAACATTGTATCGGCAGTAAATTGATGATGATCAAAACTAGGTACTACAAAAAACAGAACTTTCTAAATATATAACTATAAGAACGATTTTGTGCTGTATCGTTCACATGATTCCAAATCATTTTTATAGTATATCTATTCATTTACATTTTTCCGGACAAGTATATACCTAGGTACAACTTGAAATTGTTCTAAACAAGATTGAATAGACACTTTCTAAACGAGCATGGCACATCACAGACTGCACCTCACTGATCCTCAGGTGAAATCGTAGGCAAATACGAGTCCGTAGTTATAAAAAAAAACAACAAGCGAGACGGTGTGTCTATGTCAATAAGTTTCCCCGCTATTCCATAATAGTTAACGTAACATAATGTAAAAGTATAACCTTTATATCTGGTAAAAGTCCATTTCACTATAATTGCTCACGCTAAAATCCTTTTTCCATACCATAAAAGTTTTTTTCCATCGTTTACATCCTTCGTTGGGAAAAATCGACGTCAATACCTACTAATTAACTACAAAGGAAAGTACTTCGTAACGTATACAGAAAAATAAGTACATTGAAATTTAGAATCTCCTTTGCTATTTGAATTTAGAATGTCCTTTCCTATGTAATAGTTTAGTAATATCGCATAGATGTATTAAATATGCCAGCCGATCGCATTCTGAGTCAGCGCAGATACTCGTAGTTCAAATTTAACAGGATCCTGATGTCAATGGAAATACCTACAGTTCTATTATGCCTTGTTAATAAGTTTATGCTTAATTTAAAACGGTCCAAGTTAAACTTAGTTACTACTACGGATGACCAAACGGGGTTTGAAATTATACTGGAATTCATTAAATTTTTTTATGTAACATCACGCCTGTAATCCTCAAAGATGTAGGTAGATGAATGTTGTACACTTCCACGTTTCACTAGTTAAGTTTACCTATAACTATGGAATAGAAAAATGATTTTGAAGAAAGATCTCTCGAGCAGCAGGCAGTGATTATAGGTAATTGTATACGATTGTTCTTAATTATTTTTAAACAACATTTTTTACAAGAAACATGCGAATTTGTAGACTGTATATAATCACTAATATATCTAATGAATTTCATGAATAATTCCGACCTTCGTTTCCGACCGACAACGAAGATTTTAATTATTACCTATTTAGTTAAACTATTATAGGTAAATAATAGGTATTTAAGCTATTTAAGCTTTGAATCTCTACTCTTTATGACGCTATATTTTTAATGGTTTTATTTTTCATTCGTTATTCACATGACCCTTGACTAGAAATGTATGCTCTATTTTTACTATACATGTATATTAATAATAAGATCAAGACAGCAACAGATATAGTACCAAACCAATAAAAGTTGAATTTTTTACTATTTATGTAAAATATCATTATTTTAACGAGATTGAGGTTGAATCGCATAATTATTATTGTATAGTTTTTCTTTCTCACCCAATTCATAAGTTTTTATTAAAGATATTATTTATATTACCGTTTTTAACAATGAGAAATATTGTCTAAATTTTTATATAGGTACTGCAATACATACGGTAAGGGAACATATAAAATAAAATATTTTTCTAAGGCTAAGCCGAGGAAAATAATTACGAGTATCATTAGTATGTAGGCAGCCAAAACTCAATATATTACATACTTACGCATCTGCTTAGCGTAGAAATGTAGAAAAAAACTAGTACATTACACATATAAAAAAACGGGCAGTTTACAGGCATTGGAAAAAAACTAGTAAGTTACACGAATCGGAAAACGCTATGTGTACCTATCTACCTACTGAGAAATCATTGACCGACCTTGGTACTAGAAAAAAATGAAAAAGAAAACTTGTAGTCTGAGCCAGTAATATAAATAATAAGATGTGTGCTCCACCATGTTGTTATTTACTATAGTACTTGCACATTTGTACATTATTTAAATCCAATAACAACACGCGATCACTACCATGTTGACTAAATTCATGATGATATTACATAACCGAATCCTTATCTTTTTTTCTACAAAACTGACGTCCAGTACTATTTTATATCACGGTTTGCACTGTTGCGACCATCATTCCAAATTTGAATTAAAATGCTATATTTTTTAGAAATAAATTAAACAGTCCATGTTTTGAGAGAATTCACATCTCTAACAGTGGAAGGTCAATGATGAAGCATGGTTGCTGTCAGAACTAAAACAACTGTTTCCTTTTGTTCGTTAAGCGCTTGCGGTTGTTTAGTTTCGTTTATACTGAAGAAGCGCGCAAATAATAATACCGCTTTATATATAGCAAGTAATCAGTGGGTCAGCATGAGGAGCACCGTGCTCTTTCTCCACTGATCTACGCACCTGCGCAAGCGCAGACTCACCTCAGTAACCACATTTCAAAGGCAGCGCCGCACGCGCTCCTCGGCCGCGGTTACTCTACGCCCGCGCGAAAATGAAATCGATATTCTAAATTTGAAAACTGTTTAAATTCTTTTCCCGCCCATTTATTCGTGTCTAATTCGTTTCGGATCGATTCCGATAGCATTTGTTAATTTTATTTTGTGTTTATCTAAAGTAAAATCATTTAATATGAAGCCATTTTTGTTTAATAAATTACCAAGTGTTTTTTTGATATCGCTCGTGTTGCTGGCCAGTGCGCAAAAAAATTCAAATAATGGTCGAGATCTCGGTGAGTATTTACCAAAATAACGTAATTCATATTAGAAAATTAAATGAATTAAAATAAATATAAGAACCGTTACACATCTTAAATAGATATAATATAGATCTCAATTTTCAAGGCTACTAATAAAATTTAAATTGAAACGATCAATTAAGTTTGACACGAATCCAGCGATTTGGAAATTAAAACACAACTTTTTCAAAATTTTACTAAATATGCTTAAGGATAAAACGAAATTAATCTTTTATTGCATATAACAAGCAAATTTAACACTGTTAAAACCTACCTTTAATGTCCGTTCACCTCTATCTTTAGTTAAAGTCCCTGCCTAAGAGACGGTACTCAGATTGGAAGTTGCATCTGCCATATAATGTTAATCGATTCAACTTTAACTGTCATTTATCAAGGACCGTCTTAAACTAACTTTACTATTATCAAAATATATTCATACGACTTTACGACGACGATATTGGACTTTATATTAGGCTTTTATTAGATATTATATTAGTCATATAACAATGCAAAATAAATATTTGCGTCTCTAACTTGCACGTATGAAGAGAATGATGAATGAATGTGTAAGGATAAAAATATTTGGCACTTAATGCTTTTTGCGACGTCCTCAAGGGCCCTGCCTTGGCTATATGTTATAATAATATCAAAAAATATATATAGGTCATTTTAAAGTACATATTTTCTAGATGCGATTTATGGTAATTGTAACTCCGCCAAGTAAAGATAATTTTGCGTCGTTATATATATATAATATGTATGTTATTGTATAACATAAGCTGTTACATTACATAAGTAAATTATTTTCATTGTTTCATCGTGTGACTTCTGAATCTAAAATTCAAGTTATTGAACGTTTTTCAATGAAGTAATTATTATATGTATTTAAACAAAATAGCCAAATACTTGATTCAAAATATTATTATTTGAAATAAAAATAATCATTCAAAACGTTTCAAAGGATATGAATGAATAAAATTATGTAGGATTTTTGCATAGTAACCTACCTATCTACCTACCCCTCACTGGTGGAGTCGCGGAAGTGTGCGCTAGTGTTCCCGTGACTCCACCGCGTAGTGGCGCGATGGAACACCGTCAGGTTTTTAGTCGGTTGGAGCCCGACATACCCTATCGTCGGCCCTGTGG